>CM070602.1:26124177-26429814 GCA_036346395.1 Hsuehochloa calcarea
GAATGTTTCCGCTCAATTCATTAGGTAAACTCGAATAGGAACAAATAATTGTACCATATAGAACTATGAATAGTTCAACTTCTTAAGAAGGTATCAACGATGATCATTGGTTAAACTCTCCTCTAAGGACATGATTGTAATACCCCAGTCAACATTGAGCCTAGAATGCCAGTAAACTACTCTAACCATTTAAATTTATATCAACTTACTATAAAATTACAGTAAGCATACCAACGATAAAACCCATCCACGGATCACAATATCACAAGTACAATACTATGACAATCATAGATAATTTTAGTCCTAGGAGCATAGTAAGGTATTAAACCAAAATTAACGCAAACCAAGCATCTAAGGTTATTCAATACCATTATATCCTAGATATAAATCATCATAATATACTAAAAGTTTCTCATGTCCAATGAATCAACTAATTGGGTGTAGTGTGTGATTCCAAGTGCGCTAGCCCTTCCCGAGTCAAACATCATCAACGGTCACCTAAAAAGAACAATAGAGTAAGAATGAGTCCAAGACTAAGCAAATACATAATAAAGCCATAAACAATAGTTTATCAACCATAATCAAAGTTATTATCATCATCTATCTATTAATGCCATTCTCACTCTCAAACAATCAAGCCATATTCCATATAGGTAAAGTTGCACAATTTAACAATTTACTCATTTATGCGAATGCACCAACATGCTCATACTCATATGCCTCTCATCAGCTGATACCGGTATAGTGGAGTATTCACCCGTTGTTGACACACTCAATCCTCCACTCTCGTGAAGTCCCCACCAAAGTAGGATTTTATCTAGAGCACTCCTGAATAATCATGTATCTTTCTCACCGACCTCCTAATAGTTACATGACTTACTCACCGACCTGCCTCGTGCAATTCCTGTCACAATGAATGTAAATGGTGCAACATCTTTAATTATTCATCAACATAATTCATCTCGTTAACTCAACATCTCATTCTCGTTAACTCAATATTATAATCTCATTCACTCAAGGTCACCAATATCATGTATAAGAATAAGCTTAATGAAAGCATAATAAATAGCATGATAAGTAATATCAATGATCATGGAGAACAACTCATTGTTCACCACTCTACCATGTACTTACCTTAACTGTGCGAAGCTTGATGACGTGAAGAGGGCGCTGCCCCCGGAATCAAACCACCACCTGAGAATTTTTAACAATCATACTACGAGAATATTTCTGGACAAATCATTACTAGAAACAAATATAAGACAACAATGCTCCCTAGCGTAATACAAAACGCCAACTCCTATGAACATCGGTCGGTTCCAAAACAGCACAGTCATTCCCCTTCTAAAAATCATAGCTTTTCGTAGGTTTATCCAAAAATGGTGATATTTGATCCTTTGAAAATCTTACTAAATTCCCCACAATAACCTAGTTAGTAAGATCATCAGATTCTGTCATCCTCTACCTCTACTAAACAGATTACTCAAACTGCTAAACCTCGTCAAAGGTTCTGGACAACGAGACTAAAAATTACATAACTTCCAATACAGACATCTGAAAAATACGACCTTTAGCTCTCTGGAAAGCTCATGAAAATACCTACAACTTTCGTGTTGGTGCAAACCTCTAAATAATTCGTTAGATAATTTCTAATAGCCCCCGACAGAACCTCAGGATAGCAACATTGTAAAATCGATAACTTATGATCCACTTCTCCAAATGACGTGATCAAAGACACTATGGAAAGATAACGATGTTGTATACCAATATCCAGGAGATGGCGAGATCAAATTCTGCCGTTAACATGATCTAATCAATAGTTGAAAACTTGAAGTCAGAATATAACAATCCGAAGGAACATCAGTACAAGAAAAAAATCCATATGTTTCAAATGACCGAACCAAAATTCATGATCTTTATCAATCTGGAAAGCTAATAAAATTTCCTATGCAAGTCATGCTGGGAGACCCCCTTGAATCGCCATTATCTAAACCTAATCTATTAAACAAGACGACTACTATAATCTCGTCGTGGTTTCGGACATCGATAAAGAAACTAACGATCTCCCAATCTACAACTCCAAATTGGGTGATCTCGGTCTATGTGGAAAGATGAGAACAAACCCCACAAATCTCTAGGATACACTAACCTCGAATTCGGACTTTAACTATGCAAAACCGATGAGCAAGAAGAGTACAGACATCGATTTTAATCGCAGAGTTTAGAAACTCTATAATCGATAGCAATCAAGGATTAAACCTGCTCCAAACAATGGGGAGGAGGCACCAATGGAGGGAGTGACTGGGGTCACTGGTCATGGGGAAGGCGACCTTGAGGTAGGTGGAGGCGCAAGGGGAAGGGAGAGGGGGAATAGGGGTGGCGGCCATAAGAGGGAGGAGGGGGTGGAGGGAGGTGGCTAGGGTTTTGGGGGACGTCTTCGTCTCGGCATTTGCAGGTTCTCTTAACACACATGACACAAATGCAAGGTCTTACTAGTTGACCAATGGTTCTATTGAAAACTCAAGCTTTGGACCTCTTAGGTACTCACTCAGCACTAGATATACAAGACGTTACGTACTCCGCGCATGGACTCGAGACAGTCTTGGCGATACGCCAACCTCCAAAATCAAATCCATGTACCTTGTGCCAACCTTCCCTTCGGTACCAAACCAGAAATCCTGCATACATTACACGAGACTCTTATTTCAACTCTCAATCGAACTCTTCACCGAAACAAGGATCACCTCCTTTAACGAGGGACACACAACAGAACTCTCTTTAAAAAAACTCTACTATAAAAAAGAGTCAACTGAAAGTAAAAGATTCTCATCACAACCACGCCATGCTGACTCCCCAACAAAGGGTCAAATCCAAAATAAAAAATTCATCACAAAAAAACCATTCCACTTTTTTAATTAGGCAGATTGCAAATGAACACCATGAAAGCCAAAGAAGAAATTACTCGAATGCCCAAATCAAATATTTCTTTTATTCTTTCGAATCGAAAGAACCGCGCTACCAACATTAAGCCAAATCAAATTGCAAATGACACTGTCATAACACGCAATGAGCAAGAATCAAGAGAGCATTCTACTACCCAAGAAAAATTCTTTTCCTCAATCCTTATTTTAGGAATAAACTTTTATTTAAATCCTGGGATTCCAAATTACCACACTGCTCCTTACTCTTAGCCGACAACCTCAAAGCGTTGCTCAACCCGAAAGAAACAACCACACTCTTGTAGAGAGATTCTACTAATCCACAATAACATGCTCTAGCCAACTCATCTACCAAATGAATCACTTTGATAAATAATCCCCAACGTACCTCAATATAAATTTCACCCACGATCACACCCCCTCAATCCTTTAAGAATTATCAACTTAAAATTCATAGCACACACACACACACACCACACACACACTCATTTACTACCCCAAAGGATTCTATCAATGATCAACACTTTTCGGAATCCACTTTTGTTCTTCTACTTTTACACATAATCATGAAGCGGCCAAGGTTCTAGCCTAAAAATGCAAAGCCCAGATTTAACCTCCAAGACCTCTACAATAAATTTCTCTTATAACAAATAGTGAAATCATCGAATTAAATCTCTAATATTCCTACAATTCTAACATACTCACTCATTGACATCATCAGAAATCACCCACACAATCTCGTAATACTATTCAATTGCGTTACTCTATAAAATTAATCAAGGTTTCCATACATTCGATAATCCCCGACCTTTCAACATTATCTGAAGTTCTGGAATTTCACTATACCAAAGGTTCTACTCAGTCGTAACACTATTTAGATTTACTTTGAAGCCAAACATTCCACGTGACTCAAATTTCCTCCAAGAGGTACAGATCAAAACTAATTCATCTTCTACTACTCCTCCAATAGCTTAGTAGCAAAATCTCACTACTACCATTACTTAACCACCACCAAATAGTTGCCAATTTACGCTTTGTAAAACTTTACAACATAAAACTGTTATTCATTCTCAAAAGAAAGAGGCGAACAAGGACAAGTTTTATCACACAGAAAAATGTTGCTCCACACAGCGAGAACGAAACCATGAGAAATAATCTGGTAACAAGGTGTTGGACCGAAAATGCGACTAGAGGGGGTGAATAGGAGCACGCTCACTTTTTCAACCAAGATCAGATTCAATCCAAATCTCAATCCAATAGCTATGGAAGCTATGAAGATCAATATACCAGTACAGCGGAAGACTAGTATTGAATCCAATCTAAACCCCGAAGCAAAACAACCAAAATCAACCAAAACTTAATTTCCAAGTGTAGGGCGGTCTGACCTCTATGTTAATAGCGGTCTAACCGGTCCATGGGCGGTCTGACCTCTATGTTAATGACGGTCTAACCTCCAGCCTGATGAACAGTGAAATCAGCACGAAAAACGAAGTTGCAAATAGATGTAACTTTTTATCTACAACTCCAAACTTGATAAAACTTGGTACACATCTTCTCTAGGATGTCAGGAACCTATTCCAATCGAAGATCGTGAAGATCCTTGGAAAAGTTCAGACCTTTTTCAGTTTGAGAGGTGGATGGTTCAAAATTGAGTCAAAACGAAAACCAGATCCAAAAACTTGCTCGTGGGTGATTGATGATCAAGATGATCCTAGATGTGTTCCCACATGTCACAGCAAGCTAGATCATGTAAAGAAATCAATCAAAAACATGCGAATCAAAGAAAGACTCAAAATCACCAAATAGAGAGAAGAAAGGCAAAGAGACACATCTTTGAGCAAACTTTCTTTGGATTGATTTGATAGGGTTTGGGTTTACAGCCACTCCATCAATGGAGGATAAAGCTCAATCCAAGAGCACGAATTCAAATCAAAACTCTCTAGAACCCTAACCTCCACTAATCCTCTCCCTAAGCCAAACTAGGGTTTCAACAAGAATGAAAGGGTTGAAAGGGTGCACCACCTCCTCCTCTATTTATAGTGGAGACTTAGACCTTTTAGAAACTTTAACTTAAATGGGCTCCCGTTAAGGGCCAACAGAAACGGTCACACACGCACGTATTTTAAAGCGCCGTCTTCAACACCTCTTAACCTAAACCGCTTCTCTTTACGTCGTCTTGCGCCGCGGGTTGGCAAAAGGTCACCAAGGTGGTATTTGGTAAGATTACCAAAATACCCTTTCTCGATCCTTCTCCAAGACCGAGTCCATCCGCAAGCACTTCGCCGCTCCATGCGTGTAGGTTGATCAACGGCTCTCTATGTCGGCAAGTCTCTCCCATCCGGCTCCCACCGAAACCACCATGGCACTTGCACCGACTCCGCGCCGCTTGATCAAAACAATCGCACCGAATCGTCTGTTAGGTCATCCTTGTCCATTCTCGCACCATACTTGAGTTCATTGACCTCACCCGCATCGCCGATCGTTCGACCTCGCTCTCCAAGCCTAGTCCCGATCATCCTCGCTGCTGACCGTCGTTGACCACCAAGGAACCCGCACAACAATAGACAAGCAAATCGAATCCGGAATAAGTTCTTCACAACTTGACCCACGTTAGTCAAAACATGCATCATGCAACACATATGCACCAAACTCATGACTTTGACCTAAGCGAACAACGCCGCCACGACGGGCGACGTTCAGTGATAACCGGCCGATCGCCCCTCGGCCGGCCTCGACCGCTACCACAGCCGGCCGACCGGCCAATGGGACTTAGCCAAATTTTGGCCCTCAAATCCTGCACCCTACCGGAATTTTATATCTCGAATAACTTTTCTTGGAGACTCCAAAAATCATGAGACCAAGTGCATTGGGATCCTCACTTGCCTACACCTCTATTTTTGGCCCAACTGCTCGATCAATTTTGTCACACCGGTCCGATCGCGCACATGGCCGGCCCGACCGATTGGGACCGGCCGGACCGCCATGCTATGGCGGTCGGACCGCCCGCCCGTAATGCCCGAACTTTGTCGAAAACTCGTGAAACGACAAACCGTTAACGCCATTGCCAATTGTCACATCATCCTAAGATCTAGAGCGTATTCCCATGATATCCACAATCTCCCCCTTGATGAACACATTGGTAATAATCCAGAAAATGTAATTTGGAGGTTTGAAAAGTAAAATACTTTTATTTTCGCACAAAGGCACAACTTGGTCCATAAGCAAGAGAAAGCATTGGAAATGACCAAGCTGGCATCAGAATAGCATAGGCATGTGAGATAAGGCAAAAGAAAGCATAAAAACTTTGATTTCAAAAAAAAGTCAAAAATCTCACTTAAGGTCCATTATGAAAGAACAATTGTTCAATTGACCTTTGATCATTGTGAGGAGTAATAAATACAATTCAAGTTCAGAAGAGTCAATAAGACAGTAAGAATGCAATTCAAAAACTCCCCCTCACTATGATCCTCGGATTTCAGAAAATTTCAAGTTCTCCAACATTCTCCCCTTTTGTATAAACTTCTCCCCAATATTAAAATATCTTCTCCCCCTTTGACAATGGAGTCATCAAGGAATCACGCCTTCCTCTCATCCAGAGATAACAAGTGCAGAATGAAGAAAGAAGCAAAAAGAAGAACTATGCATGAAGTGCAATGGAGTGGCTTCATTTTTTGTATTTTTCAATTTTTAAGTACAAGAAGCTTTGGAGATTACCCAAAAGAACTAGCCAGCATTTCTAATATTGCACAAACAACATATCAAGCCTGACAGCGCTAGCAAGATCATGGTAAGACATATATATCAAAGCTAAGCACAACGGCTCAAAAGTAAAGCAATAGATTTGATCAATTTAAGCAAACTTCAAATTCAGCAAGTTCATCATCAGGGATCCTAAAATGAAATTGGCCATGTCAAAATGTCAAAGTGAGATCAAAAAATCTAACAAAGACCACATTAAGAGTCAATCAGGTCCTGTATTGAATCATTTTGCTCAGTATTTCTCAAAAGCCCATTTGTCAACAGTTTTCTCATATGCATTGAATATTAAAGTTGACTAATGATCTAACTTAGTGACAAGATCCTGAACTAGGAGCCATCCACAAACTCATCCTAAGCTTCGACCAGAAGTTGATTAAAGGTATATCTTAGTAAAGAAGATCCCGAACTAGGAGCCATCCACAAACTCTTTCTAAGCTTCTACTGGCTGACAAATCTTGAGGTTCATGTCATTTCGACAAGCAATCCCCATGAGATCGTTCGGATCATCAAACTATCTCCAAGTTCATGTCTTTGACAAGCCTCGTAAGAGTAGTTTGGCACATTTTAAGCATAAGACAATCTTGATTTTCTATTTTTCACAGGAGCAGTTTTAGAATCTCAAGAACACAAAATGCTCAAGTAATGGTTAATTTTAGATTCAAGAGCTAACAAAGCAATTCTAACAGGGCCAATGTCACAAAAGGAGCACTAATTGCGCAACTCGCTAAAACATCCACAAATTGTAATTTTTAGTTCGAGTTGTTTTAAAGTTCTAGCTCATATAGCAAAGACTTAACTACACATGTAAAAGCATGATAATTCTAGCAAGTCAAAGAACTAGACATGGCATTGAGCAAGAAATGAAATACTAAGGCTCCAAAGGGTAATAGGCAAAGCTTCATCAATTTTAAAAGATAAGCAGAAAATCTTATATTACAATGCATCTTTTTGGATTTTTCATACCACTTGATGTATTTTTCATATGAATGCAATATGGTACAATGAGATGCAATAAAAGCCTAAAAACCTAAAAAGTTCAAAAGATCAATAAGTTCTAAAAAGAACAATAAAAGATCAAAAGAACAAGGTAAGATCAAAAGATCGAACTCCCCCTCAAACCAACCCATAGGGATAAATTACCCCTAACTCGCTTCTCAAGGTGGCAAACCTAGTTGGGTCTAAAGGCTTGGTGAGGATAAAATAAAAAAGACAAGAGAAGTGCCTAGTGGGTGACAAGCGCCTGAGGTACTCTTCCTATCTAGCCGACAGCCCGCACAATCAGAAAAAGAAAAACCCCTAATGGACAAAGCTGAAAAGCTGAAATACCAAATACCATATCAGAGGGTAGAGTGTAAATACCTGAATATGAGCTTAACGGCTTGGCGATGGGAAGTTCTCGGAGATGCTCGAAACCCATCGATCGCGTGAAGGAGGTGAACCATCTTGAGTCTCCGGTCATATGACGTGAACAGCCGGAGTCAACAAAGCACTTGCCCTTCCTCTTTCCGCGGTAATCCTGAAAATCAAGGCACTGAAGAACGATGTGTCTCGACATCAAGTTAGTTAAAAGGACTTGGGAACCCAGTACTGAGACACACGTCTACGAGTAGTATGCAAAGCAGAAGTGTTATCCTTGATTCTATTTGCATTCCTATCATGAGTAATGGTCACACGAACATGAGAATTATCCTGTCTAGGAGCATGATGATAAGCATGTGAAACAAATTCTAACCCAGGTTTATTTTTTTCAAAATGACCATGTCTCATAAAAGCTTTAGGTTGAGTGGATGAAATACTAGCAAAAATTTTCTTATCATTTTTCAACCTACGCCAACAAAACTCAATCAAGTGCCCACTCTTTTTGCAATAAGTGCAATGATACTTAATACCACTAGAAGAAGCACCTTTTATTTGAACAGATGTTTTAGTAAAACCTGCAGATTTAAAAGAAGTTTTTACAGGTTGGGTTTTGAATTCAACTAAGTCATTTTCCAAGACTTGAGTGACTTTTGGCTTTGAATTGTCTTGGATAGAGTTGTATCCTATCCCTTGGTTTTTATAAGGAGTTTTGGACTTATCAAGAATCAAATTTAACTGTTTCTTACCTTTAGAAAATTTCTCTAATGTGTCCTCAAGGTAAGCATTTTCTTTCCCAAGTTAACACAAGACTCACAAGTTTTATCCATGGATTTCTTCTTATAAAAAGCAACCTCAAGCTTAAGAGCAGGACATGAAGCACATGTAGTAGATTGAATACTGTCCTTAAGCTTTGCATATTTAGCTCTAGCTACTTCTAAAATATCTTTGATTTCACGCTCACGTTCTAAGCGTGAAGTGCAAGGAGTAGAATCAATCACATCAGAAACAACCAACTTGCTAGACTCTAAGCATTTTTCACAAGGAGCAGTTTTAACCTCAACTAACTTAGTCCTAGCATTTTCAAGTTGTTGCAAAGCAGTATCATGAGCAGATTGCAGTTTAGTAAATTCTGAAAGCATATCATGACAAGATAAGCATTCATCAGGTTCAAGAGTCTTAACATTAGCAAGTTCTAATTTCAGTTTACCAATTTTTTACTCTAGTTTCTTTTTTTTAGTCATGACAAATTCTAGCGCTTCATCTTGACTAAGAAGTTGCTCACATATGGAATCATATTTAGCAGAAAGGACATCATAAGAGAGAGATACCTCATCTTCATCAATGTCGTCAGTGTCGGCCATGAAGCACATGCCGGTGAAGTCCTTGGTCTTCCCCTTCTTTTTGTCTCGAGAGATCTCCTCCTCCTTGTCATCCTCGCTCCCGGAGTCCACATCGCTTAAGGATTGTTCCCCAAAAGCGGCAAGAACCCTGTGTCGCCTTTGTCGACTTGGCAAAGATCAAATCTTGATTTGTTCCATTGAGGCTTATTCCAAGCTGGCTTTCCCTCCTTATGGTTGCTCTTTCCTTTCAACTTGGGGCAATTTGTCTGGATATGATTGAGCTCACCACACTCATAGCAAGTCACGGGACCTCCTCTCTTTTTGTTTCTCATATTGTTATAGGCACGTGTGGCTTTTCTAACTTTGAGGGCTAACTCGGCCTCAGGGAGACTCTCAAACTCCTCTTCATGGATTGCAGATAAACCAGCAAGCGAAAATCCAGAAGAAGACTCAGAAGACCCATCAGAAGCTCTCTTAAGCGGGTCTGCTACCAAGGCCATATTTTCCTTTTTGGGATGATCAATCCTCTTGATCTCATGAGTCTTGAGCTTGCTATAGAGTAGCTCCAAAGTCAGATAAGAGAGGTTGACGTTCTCCTCAATGGTGGTAGCCTTTATCTCCCAGTCCTTGGTGTTGATTGCAGCCAAGAGGTGGGTGGCATTTTCAGACTGAGAATATTCAATATCAATAGCTTTCATCTGATTAATCACTTTATTAAAGCGACTGAAAATGTCATCGATGCTCTCTCCAGGACGCATCTCAAATTTGTTATAATCACGCTTATAGATTGTTTGGCGCACTTTTTTAATTTGGGACGAACCCTCATGATAGGTTTCAAGGGTGTTCTAAATCTCGTGCGCAGTCGCAAGATTGCAAATGCGGTCATATTCTTGTCTACCAAGCGCACCATATAAAAGATTCTTGGCCTTGTTGTTGTTAGCCAAAAGAACCGCAGAAGCAGGCATTTCAACCTCAAGAATAATGAGCGGGGATCGAACAACGTCCCATATAGCTTGTCCCTCGCTCTCAAGGAATACTCGCATACGATTCTTCCAATAGGTATAGTCGTGCCCATTGAAGATATGCGGTTTTGTGGAGATCCTATCCATCGCCAAAGTTCAGTGACCGGTTAATATCAAGATTGAACTAACCGGGCTCTGATACCACTTGTACCTAAAAGACGACTAGAGGGGCGGGGGGGGGGGGGGGTGAATAGGAGCACGCTCACTTTTTCAACCAAGATCAGATTCAATCCAAATCTCACTCCAATAGCTATGGAAGCTATGAAGATCAATATACCAAGATAAATGAAGATTAGTATTGAATCCAATCTAAACCCCGAAGCAAAACAACCAAAATCAACCAAAACTTAATTTCCAAGTGTAGGGCGTTCTGACCTCTATGTTAATGGCGGTCTGACCGGTCCATGGGCGGTCTGACCTCTATGTTAATGGCGGTCTGACCTCCAGCCTGATGAACATTGAAATCAGCACGAAAAACGAAGTTGCAAATAGATGTAACTTTTGATCTACAACTCCAAACTTGATGAAACTTGGTACACACCTTCTCTAGGATGTCAGGAACCTATTCCAATTGAAGATCATGAAGATCCTTGGAAAAGTTCAGACCTTTTTTAGTTTGAGAGGTGGATGGTTCAAAATCGAGTCAAAACGAAAACTAGATCCAAAAACTTGCTCGTGGGTGATTGATGATCAAGATGATCCTAGATGTGTTCCCACATGTCACAGCAAGCTAGATCATGTAAAGAAATCAATCAAAAACATGCGGATCAAAGAAAGACTCAAAATCACCAAATAGAGAGAAGAAAGGCAAAGAGACACATCTTTGAGCAAACTTTCTTTGGATTGATTTGATAGGGTTTGGGTTTACAGCCACTCCATCAATGGAGGACAAAGCTCAATCCAAGAGCATAAAATCAAATCAAAACTCTCTACAACCCTAACCTCCACTAATCCTCTCCCTAAGCCAAACTAGGGTTTCAACAAGAATGAAAGGTTGAAAGGGGTGCAGCCACCTCCCTCCTCTATTTATAGTAGAGACTTAGACCTTCTAGAAGCTTTAACTTAAATGGTCTCCCGTTAAGACCCAACACAAACGGGTCACACACGCACGTATTTTAAAGCGCCGTCTTCAACACCTCTTGACCTAAACCGCTTCTCTTTGCGTCGTCTTGCGCCGCGGGTTGGCAAAAGGTCTCCAAGGTGGTATTTGGTAAGATTACCAAAATACCCCTTCTTGGTCCTTCTCCGAAGACCGAGTCCATCTGCGCGAAGCATTTCCCCTGCTCCACCACGTGTACGTTAATGAACGGCTCTCTCCGTGTCGGTAAGTCTCTCCCATCCGGCTCCCACCGAAACCACCATGGCACTTGCACCGACTCCCGCGCCGCTTGATCAAACTAGTCGCACCGAACTATCCGTTCGGTCATCCTTGTCCATTCTGCACCATACTTGAGTTCATTGACCTCACCCGCATCGCCGATTGTTCCGACCTCGCCTCCAAGCCTAGTCCCGATCATCCTCGCCGCTGACCGTCGTTGACCACCAAGCAACTCGCACAACAATAGACAAGCAAATCGAACTGGGAACAAGTTCTTCACAACTTGACCCACGTTAGTCAAAACATGCATCATGCAACACATATGCATCAAACTCATGACTTTGACCTAACCATCGAACAACGCCGCCACGACGGCGACGTTCAGTGACAACCGGTCGATCATTGCCGTGGGCTGGCTCGATCACCGCCCTTCTCGTCGGCTCGATCTGGTACAACAGCCGGCCGACCGGCCAATGGGACTTAGCCAAATTTTGGCCCTCAAATCGCAGACCCTCGGAATTTTATATCTCGAATAACTTTTACCGAGACTCCAAAATCATGAGACCAAGTGCATTGGGATCCCCTCACTTGCCTAAACCTCTATTTTTGGCCCACTGCTCGACCAATTTTGGTCATGGTCGGTCCGATCGCGACATGGCCGGTCCGACCGATTTGGGACCGGCGGACCGCCATGCTATGGCGGCCGGACCGCCCATCCCGTAATGCTCGAACTTTGTCGAAAACTCGTGAAACGACAAACCGTTAATACCATTGCCAATTGTCACATCATCCTAAGATCCGGAGCATATCCCCATGATATCCACACAAGGATCTTGGAAAACGAAAGTTGAGTTCATAGTCGAGGCACACATCCTCAAAAAGGAATTAATAAGTAACAACCAATAAGAAAATGACATTACGATTGAAACTCGACATCTCTTGAGCGAAAGAGCGTAAAGTTTAGGCATGATTCAAATAACCACAAGTTACAAAACTTGACTCAAATTCTCAAATACTTCTATCAACTCTTTCCTTTAACACGTAAATTAGTCCTTGAACTAACAACACTTTGCCACAACGAACAATGTAAGTTCTTTAGTCCGAGCCACATAACTACTTAAGAACCAATGAAATTCTTCAACACGCTAAATTTGCTCTAATAGTTCATCTACTCATGAAACGTGAGATCCAAATGATCTCACCACAAAACTCAAACATTTTCATTTACATGATTTCACTAAAAGCAAACAGATTAATTTCCTCTTCAAGAAATCATCAAAAATTTCTTTGATTGCAATCTCACTTTGCGAACTCAAACCAAAGAGCCTTTAAGACTAAATCACACGAAACTCTTAACAAGCAATAGAACATTCCCATACACCATTTTATTTAAAATAATTTTAGCTACCAGAATATTCATGAGCTCCAAAAGATCACGAAAACTAAACTTGAAGTATTGAAAACTAAACTTGAAGTATTCTCGATGGCGATATCACCAGAGGTGATCATGTAATACCCTAATTGAATCGGGTAATTAGAAAATAGCCGGAGGAGAAAAGACAATTAAATGAGTAGAAATTCTGAAAAGAGAAGGGGTTTTCCAGAAATCCTCGACAACCCGGCCTAGGCCGCACCAGAGGGGCCCATGTGGTGGCCGGCCAAACGGGGGGTTCCCACCCCAAACCCTAAACTCCCACTCTCCTCCTCCTCCCCACTTTGAGCCGCCGCCTCTCCCCACCTCTCCCTGCTGTGCGCCGCCTCGTCAGATTTGGGTACGTTATGTTCATTTTCTGACCTAATCACCTCTTAGAAAGTTGTAGATCTCGGTTTTAGCTTTCTTTGGGCACTGAGATCACCTGATTTGGACAAATAGTTTAGGAGTTATGGTAGTTTTACCGCGACTGACCAGGAGAGCAGACGAGTTGTGGCAGATTGCATTGTATGGTTATTATGAATTTTTATAGGCCGAATTTTCATACGGTTATTGGGTCCCCGTACTTTGTTAAGTACGGGCTTAAGTGAATACCAACGGGTGTATCACTTGCTATACCGGTATACGCAGTTGAGAGGTCCATGGTAGCTAGAAAAGAAAAAGAAAATTAAATTGACACACTGTGCACAGTAGGATGAGAATGGGCAAAGCATTGCATTTACGTTTCCTATATATCGTATTGATCGTTGCTGATATTAATTGAGTATGATTGCTTATTACTTGATTATATGATTATTATGTGTGGGGATAATCGATGTCGAGAGGTAGAGTGTGGTTGTGGCCATGGGCATGGCCAGGTTGTACCGCCAGTTAGGGTATGGGGATAGTGGAGTGATTACCTTGATAAAACTACTTCCAGGTGTCGAGTATGAATTCTTTTGGGAAGGTTATTGACTCCCTTGGGATGTACTAGGATTTTCTGACCAACCGCTGGTGGTTATTTAATCTCCTTGGGTTAATGGTTTCAAAACAGTTGGACATTTTCCTTGGTTTTATTGGTTCCTTAAAGAAATTATTTGCTCTTTGGACCAACGAGAGTTGGACTGCTTGTTAACATTTTTGATTCGCAAGGTTGACCTTTTATGGTGAAGGTTTGCTTTTCCTGTTGGGAAAACAGGATTCGTTTTTTTCGCTTAGTACCTTGGATAATGTGAACTATCTTGGTGAGTTCTTTAGCATACGAAAACTTTGGTCAACTCTTGTCCAGTTGTGGCTGATGAATTTATCTTGGGTTATTAGTTCATTGCGGTCGATGTATGGTTTTGGTTGGAGAGAAGTTGATGTGGTTCAGTTGGCTTAACTTGTCTCTTACAGCAATAATCGTCTTCCCAAGTGTTGAGTTATTCTTGCGACTGGTGAACTTGGTTAATTGTCAGGCTTCACTTTTGTATTGGGGTTCTGTTTTTCTTATTGGGAATCATGACCCATCTACTTCGCTTGATGGTTTGGTTAATGAAAGTTTGCTTTTGCAAGTCTTTTAGTATGTGGAAGCTTTGACTCAATGTAACTCTTTTGGGTATTCTGAGCGTTGAAGTTGCATAGTTCCCTCTTATAAAAGAAAATGTTAAACCCTTTAGCGATGTTTTCTCGTGGTAAAGTGAAAGGTTACAATCAAAGAAATTAATGGATAAGATATGGGTTATCAAGCTGGGTCTGTAGGGTGGTGCATAATGAATCCTAACGAGTATACGTGGAATTGAAATCGGAAAAGACGATGTTGTCCTCTAGTAGTTCTTGATGAGCTGTGATTATGAGTATGACTATACGTGGTTGGAATCAACAGAGTTATTAAAAGTGTGTAACACTGATGAGATGGTTGATCGTTCGAATTGTGTAGTTTGCTAAACTTGTTGGATTATTTGGTCTCGATGGTCTAATCTAACTGTGTAGAATGAGGAACATACGGATTTGTTCGACTGATGTCTCAGTAGATAATGAAATAGAATTTTCTTTGATTGGCTATTTGATGATCTTATGTATGCCCGTGGGAATATAAATAGAGAAAGGACCATGAATTCGTCCATGATTGGATAATCGTCAATGGTTTATGATAACCTCTAGATTGGAATTAGTGTGTACTAAATTGGTGTGAGCATTCCTATTAGATGAAGGGTTGACACTTGAAAGTGATTTACTCACGTGTATTTCATGGGGACGAATTGTGGCTGCATGCCCTTGATAAAAGTGATTTGCTTTGATAGTGAGGTTTGTGTATCATACAATCTATAGGACAAGTTGACCACTGGAATCTTATTGAGATAATAGAAACATTATGGAATAATCTACTGTGTTTCTTTTGGAAAGGTTTATATTGGAATTTAAGAGGTGACCTATGTTTGCATAATGGTGAGATGGTCAGGTAATATTATGCCTTTGATGATAGAGATTTAGTTAGCCCATGGGCCTTTGTAATGAAGGAAATGATGTTAATGATTATTGAAAAGGGGGTTTTAACCTTGAGGTTAGTAAGGTGGTCTGCACTAGATCCTAACTCGTCGGATCAGTGATGATTCTTCTAGAGAGAAAGTAAGTTAATTGCCTTTCGTTATATCGACTAAATGAAATATTTGGAGTTTGGCATTCATGGTCTTTTGGGAGTTCATGATCTATGTGGTAGATAAAATTAGTTTGAGCAACATGACGTATTGGAAGGCTCCATTCGGTTCTTAAGTGAGTAATGTGATTTGGTTTCAGATGTACTTCTTGGTTGGGTTGGCAGGTAATGATGTACTCAAAGAAAATTGTTTTATTTTTTAATAGAAATCGGTTACCATAAGTATTTGAGGTCGGAGTTGAGAATTGTAATCTGCAACTTTTCTATCATTACAGCTTTAAGAGTTTCTTCGCCATTCATAGCACTCGTTCTATTATGATTTATGTAGCTTTGAAAATCTTGTGGGACTTATGCCCTCAACCGTAGGCACGATTTTGTTTTCTCAAATCATTACTATTTGACTGCTTTCTTTTGTCTCGTGCTCACCCAAGGAGCAACATTTTCTTGTGTGTTGGAATTTGTGCTCGATTATCTCTTCCCTTTTGAGAAAGGATTTAACAAACTTATGTTGCCAAGTTTTATAAAGTGTCGTTTCGTGACTGGTTGGTGGTGGACAAGTATAAGGCAGTGATGAGATTTTATGAACCAATCTATGTAAAGAACAGTAGTGGATGAATTGGTTTTGACCTATAACTTTTGAAGAGAATTCCATGTAATGTTTATCGTTGGAATAAAATTGATTAGTGTTACAACCAGTGGAACTCATAGCGAAATATAATCCAGGAACTGTAATACCCAGGATTCGGATTGGGTAATTAGAAAAGCAGCTGGGGAGGGAAAAGGCAAACAAGAACTGAAATTTCCTGAATCGGCGGGGGGTTTTCAGCGATCTTCCGACAACCTGGGCCTGGACCGCAGCCCAGGAGGCTCCTCCCTGTCGTGCGCCAGATTTATTCGTCAGATTTGGGTAAGTTCCGTACGTTTTCTGATCTTCTCACCTCTTAGAAAGTTGTAGCCCTTGCTGTTAGATTTGTTTAGGCACTGAGATCATCTGATTTGGAGTTACGGTTTAGGAGATATGATAGTTTTACCGCGACTGTCCAGGACAGCTGATGTGTTTTGGAAGATTTTCTTGTCGGGCTATTATGAATTACTTAGAGGCCGAATCTCGGGTTTTCGTCTCCTAGAGTTATGTTCCTGGTTTCCTTAGCTTTCTTTTGGCGCTGAGATCACGAGATTCCACCCTTTTTTTAGGAGATATGAATTTTTAACCGCACACTACTCTGTCTGTCAGAGATTTTGGGGACTGTCGGTTGCTCCTCGGTTTTGATCTAGTTACCATCAGATTCAGAACTCCCACCCAAATAGGTTATTGTATCCCTTGAAATTATCTTTCCACGTTGATAAATATCACCTCCATTGGATCAGTAGAATAAAAGTTATGTCATTTTCGTTACCACTGTTCTGAAATCTGGGCAGATATCTGTTAGTTTTTTCAACTGTTGTTTAGGCCACTGTTTTGGCCGAATCAAAGGATTCCACCAACTAGAGTTTTGTAGCCTGGTGCGTTAAGATTATTTGAGCACTGGTTTCAATTAATTATGAGTTACGGATATTTAATTACGATTTTTCTCGTACCGCTGATCGTAAGGGCTAAAATCGGTCAATAGTTTGTTTTCAAGTCGGGTCTGTGCGGTATATTGGGTAGTTAGAAGATATTGTAGAACACCGGTAGTAATGTAATATTGTTGTTCTTATTTCGGTAACACTTGTGTAGGCGGTGAGGCATCGCGTGTGGGGACACCTTCATTGCTTGCTAGCGCGTCGCAACGCGAAAGACAAGTACATTGAATCCTTTACATTGATGAATGATGTGTTTGTGTTCATGCTAATGTTTCTTTGATTCATGTTTTCAATCAACGGTTACTCAACATTCATATTCCAAGATGCATAAGTACCGCATATTAACTTGTGGTGTTTTCAATTGAATGCATGATAAAGTGATGTATACGTGTATGTTCTTGCACTTGTTCATGATGTTGATATATTTCAAATTGATAATTGAGAAAAGATGATGACATTCATATTACTTGCTTGATTCCATTCATACATGCTTTAATTTCCGCCCACGGAGTGGAATTTGAAAGACCCATCAATTCCAAAGATGGGCATTTGAAAACCCATCAATTCCAAGATGGGCATTTGAAAACCCATCAATTCCAATGTGTGTGATCCACCATTCCAATGTGGGCCACGTTGGACACCGTATGAAACGTTCTTCATACGGTAACTTTAAGTGAACACCGACGGTGTTACACTCGCTATACCCCAGATAAGTCGTGATTAGTCCATTCCTTCAAAGGCATTCTTTCATTCCATTCAATCATGTATGTGATGCAAGATTTGTTCATAATTCAATTGAATTGATTTGTCCACTATTTGATTGATTATTCTAATATGGTACTTGGCCGAGTTTCGACTCACCCTTGCTTTCAATGTTATATAGGTGATCCACCCGATGTTGATGATTTTGGGAAGGAGTAGACCAACACGCTGCAATACGTAACATTACTTGATAATTTCATTAATGGTTTCAACTTTGATATTCCTTGATGAGAGATGGATCAGATAAGTAATGTTTAAACTTCATGTCATGTCGCTCCATGATTAGTTTCTTGATTATTCGCCACTGATGTATTGGCTGCTTTCACCTCGTTATCCTGTTATTGATATTTGGATAGATGCATATTGAATCTTATTCCGTAAATTGTTCATATGTTGTATCCTTAGGTGGCATCTTGGCTTCCGAATAGCCAGGGTGTTACAGGAACCCTCGTTCATGCTGGAATGTTGGGATTATCGAAATTATAGGAATCTTGATCGATTTATTAGAGTATCACAGATGGGGAATTAACCTTGCGAGGTTGTGTAGGTGGTTTATGAAGGTATAATTCAAGGAGAGTAGCATTAGCGAAGTAATCTGATTGTAATGTCAATTGATGGGATAGTAGGGACAATTGAATTATCACCAGGTACGACTTGGCTTCAGTGAGTAACCCTCTAGAAGTTAGAATTTCCTGAAAGATAATTTGGTTGAGAATATGTTTTTAGGTGGTTGTTAACGATTGAGTATGATTAGATTATGGGGATTTTAGTCAGCGGATTCGAGAGTTTCCATATCAGTTACATCGAATACATCTATAGGGTCCTTGAAGATTGAAAATTTGTCCCGGCGTTCTATGCTAGAACCTTGGAGACTATTGATGTTGTGTTGAGATGGTGAAACAAAGTGGATTCCGAATCGTACGATGTTCATTGATAGAATCCCTTGGGTGTAGCAATTGAGTGTGTGTGCTAAGAATTTCGGGTTGATTATCCTTGAAGGATTGAGGTGAAGTGAATGTGGGTGAAAACCATGATGAGGTGCATTTGGAAGTCAACTATCAAGGTAATTCCGCTACCTGTAGGTTGGCTAGGTATATTTTTGGGTGGAAGTCATTAGGGTCTTTCTACAAAGGTGTGAATGGTGAATTCGGTTTGAGCATAGTGATGAGATTGCCAATTTAAGAGAAATGAGTTAGTGTGATATGGATGAAATGGGTTTCCAGGATTTCAGAGAAATTCTATTTCTAACAGAGAAATTGAAAAAAAAAATGTTTCCTCGAGTAGTGAAACGCTCTTTGATTCTTGTTTGAGCTATGTGTTTATGACGGATATTTTTTGCAAATGGACTTTGACCTTATGATTGGCATGCGTGGATCTTATCAGTTCAGAAAGAATAAAGAAAGTAACTGGTTTGGGTATTGCAGTGGGTTCTCTTTCGGTTTGGGATGTGCTCATTGTTAAGATGAAAAGGTCGATCGAGGGTTGGAACCAGAATTCCATGCGTCATGTGTAGAGTGTCTGGTTTGGTACCACAGGGAAGGTTGGCCCAAGGTACATCGGTTTGATTTTTGGTTGCTAGCATTTCACTAGAACCATCTCAGGTCCATGCGCGGGGTCGAATTCTGTTTAAGGGGGGTAGAATGTAATACCCCGGAACTCAGGTCGACGTCTCCTAGAGTTATGTTCCTGGTTTCGTTAGCTTTCTTTTGGCACCGATATTACGGGATTCCACCCTGTGGTTTAGAAGTTATGAATTTTTAACCGCACACTACTCTGTCTGTCAGAGATTTTGGAGACTGTCGGTTGCTCTTCGGTTTTGTTCAAGTTAGAGCCAGATTCAGGGGGGCCACCCAAATAAGTTTATAAATATAATTTCTCCATTATTCCAGATTAATAAAGATCATCTCCATAGGATCAGTAGACTGAAAGTTACATGCTTTTCTTTACGATCGCTCAAATCGACAGATTTATGTCGGTGTCTTCTTGAGCAGTTTGGTCCTCTGTTTTGGCCGAATCAGAGGATACCGCCAACTAATGTTTCGTAGCCTGGTTCGTTAGGATTATCTGAGCACTGGTTTCAGGTCTTTAGGAATTACAGATATTTAATTGTGAATTTTCTCGTACAACTGCCAGCAGAGTAGTAACCCAGCCTTTTGGGCGAAGTTGTCAAATTGAACCTACGGTTGTGTGCGATGGTTAGAGGGTATGGTAGAGCGCATGTAGATGCGTCATACCTTGTTATCCTTATTCCGTTTAAATGCTTGTGTAGGCGGTGAGGCGGTGGGTGGAAGGACACCTTCATTGCTTCCTAGTACGTCGCGGCACTGAAGGCAAGTACCTTATCTTATCATATTGAAGATTGATGAAAATGTGTGGATGAGTTGCTAGATTGGTTATTCATGTTTGCATGCTTGTATTATTCTTCATTATGATGTGATAAGATTTCGTTGCATGACTTTCATTTTGGCCATGCATTTGATTCATGCCGTCCACGGGAGTGGAAACTTAAAAGTCCCATCACTCCAATATGGGCATATGAGACCCACCATTCCAATGTGGGCAGCGTTGACCACCATTCCAATGTGGCAACTCGGACACCCGTATGAAACGTTCTTCATACGGTGATTGGGTCCCCGTACTTTGTTAAGTACGGGTTTAAGTGAACACCGACGGGTGTATCACTCGCTATACCAGTATACGCAGTTGAGAGGTCCATTTTTTATTCCATGTATGCATTCATACTATGCAGTTTCACAGATTCTTGGAAGATATGTTCTACTGTCTTGATTATTGATTTGTTCCTTTGTACACTGTGAGATTCATGTTGTGCTTGCTGAGTTTCGACTCACCTTTGTTTTCCTGTGTTTATTTTTTTTAGGTGATCCATGATGATATAGTTGCTAGCGGGAGGGCGTAGTCCAAGCACGTTTCACACACCTCAAAGATTCACTTATTTATATAGATGTTTTGTTAAGTTATTTAGTTAAAGAGATGAACTGTAATTTTAATTCCTTGGTTATATTCAGTGGTTGAACGGTTAAATAATCTTCGTTACTTTGTCTTGACTATTTAATTTTGGTGCAAATTGATTAATAGTTCTGCAAATGAAGTGTATGATGAAACTTTTGGTAACATCTTGGCTTCCGAATAGCCAGGGTGTTACAGATCAATTTACTACAAGTATTAACATCAATCTCACAATAACAATTAGAAAACACCTCGAAAGACCCATGCGAAAAGAATGGGTTGAATCTTTCTCAAAAGAAGAGGCACATGAAAATGATTTTCACCAAATAGAAAGTCATTTACCACTGGCAATGAACAGAAGACCAAGGGGAAAACCAATTAGGCAATGAACTCATAAAACATATGTGAAGTCTACAGTTGAGGCCACATGACCCGCACGAAAAGAAGATCAAACTCCAAATGAGAAGAAGGTATTGACTTTGAAAGTTAGAAATCTCAATGTGGCAAAAGCATAAGGCTTCAACAATCTTAGCTTGTCAAGAAAATATGTAAGTCTAGCACTTTTGTAAGATCATCAAGTAGATGTTTATTTAGATAGTTTCATATTAATATTCACTACCACTTATGTAAGATCATCAAGTAGATGTTTACGAGATAGTTTCATATTAATATTCACTCTTCTTAGAGCCATGTTGATTCTAATCAGGAATAAATATATTCTAAATCACAGCTCACCATGCAATCATTGCAAGGCAATAAAAAATTAACCAGCTACACTTCTGAGGACATCGGTTAAGATTAATTATGTATCACGCTAATAATCCAACTTGATTTCATAGATTATCAATTAGCTTATTTATTTACAACCCCTCACATAACACCACAAAACCTTACAAAGGGTTTCAACACTTTTTTTTTTTCCAAAGAGAGGTTATAAACTCCAACACTCCAACTACTCCAAAAGAAATGACCAGAGTCAAAACTTTCTTCAATGAATTTTGTAAAAGATAATTCCCATTTTTCAAAATACCAAACGGATATTCATGTCACCTTTATCAACAAGAAAGATAGGACTATCATAAAAGAGAATGATCTTGTCAATAATAACGTTTACAAGTAGCAAAGAGAGCTCAGCAGTCAGAAAGATAAGAATTGTTTTGAAAAACAAATAGGGACCAATAGAAACCCGTAGCCAACTATTTTGTTTGATTACAATCTCCGAATTAATCACAACAAGGCACCACAAAAGGGTTTTAACACTTTTCTACCAAAAAGAGATGCATTAAACTTCAACACGCGGAATGATCCAAAAGAAATACATGGAGCCAAAGCTTTCTCATGTTAACGAACATGCAACAGAAAACTCTCATTATTCAAATTATCAAACGAGTAAATGAGTCGCTCTTTTCCAATGAGAAAGAAGGAACAATCATGGTTTTTATAATGGGAAAGAAGGAACAACCATGGAAATATCAATATTGCCAATTGACGAAGATCACCAGTAGTAAAAACAACTCAACAGTCGAAAAACAATAATTGTTTCAGAGAACCATTAAAGACCCATTGAAACTCATGAACTACCATGAACCATGAACACAAGAGAAATTCATCAATCATCACCGGACAAGAATTTGCCAAATTCAGAAATCAAGGAAGAGAATAACTTTCTAAAGCAACTCACGCTCAACACCTGAAACTATGGTACTCGGGGTAACTACTCCCCTAACCACATACCACGAAGGATGGTGTAACCTGGTGAATCCCAGAGTAACAACCACGACCTCAACTTCTTAACATCTGTTATCAACACACATAACCAATGTAATCAATTATGAATATATAGGATCATCTCATGATAATCATAGAATAAATTCATAGATATAGGATACCACATCATATCATAGATTAATAACAAGAAAGATAGTACATAAGCAATTCGATACAGTACAACATAATGAACCACATCACTAGAAATGCGGATGCAATGGATTTCCCAAACCCAACCTACTGTGCACAGTGTGTTATTTTAATACTTTGTTTACCACGGACCTAATGCCCGCTCTGATACCAACTGTAACACCCTGGCTATTCTGAAGCCAAGATGTCACCTAAATAAACTAACATATAACCATCAAGCGGAAGAATTTAAACTATAACTCATCTAAGGACATAAAGATATCAAACTTTAATAGTACAATGGCAGGAATAAAGATTGAATCCAAATAATTACATCAAAGGGGTGATCAAGGACCACAAGCAGTACTTAAGCAACCATAACATGGAGAGAGATATCAACCACATCTAACTTTTTTTTATTACAGTTCATCAATTAACGAATGAAAGATAGGAACCAACTCATATTATTGAAACTCGAATATGGTGAAGTGAATGATTTATGTGTGTCTATTCCCTCCCAATAGGGTTATCATCAATGATCACCTAAAATAAACAAAGCAAGAATGAGTCCAAGACTCAGCAAGTACAGTGAATAATTGGACATACAACAAATATGAGCAAGACAACAACACTAAATAATATGAACATAACACCGAATGTATATATGAATGAATTGAATGAATGAACTACACTTCTGCTTATACCGGTATAGTTAGTGACACACCCGTCGGTGTTCACTTAGGCCCGCATTTAACAAAATGCAGGGATCCAAGGCCCGTATGAAGAAAATTTCATACGGGGATCCAAATCTGCCCACATTGGAATGGTGGGTCTTACGTGCCTATACTGGAATTGATGGGTCTTTATTTTCCACTCCCATAGAAGAAATATGAACAAATGAATGAATGGAATGAATCAGGAATAATGAAAGATATCATCTCTTTCAACATGGATTAATGGATATGAAAGGAACATGAAGCATTGAATGTAATCATGGATCATAGAAATAACAGTATGAATACAAGCATTCATCATTCATCAACATAAATAATTACAGTGTACTTGCCTTCCGCTCTACGAAGCGTTATGAAGCAAGACGGAAGCTGCTACACTCGAATTCCCCCGTCCTACACAAATTAAATATATTTGAATGAGGAACCACGTGAACAGAAGCTCGCTCGAACCATCTAATCGCAGCATCCTAACTCAAGGATCACAAAGTCGATCTACTCACATAAACCAATAATCTAACAGGACTACAATCTGGACAGCAAGTACAAAATAATTCACAACTTTTACTACGAAACTCAGAACGAGTGATCTTGGACTCTTTGGAAACACGACAAAACTGTCTATGATAACCTAGTTGGCGAGGTCCTCTGATTCGGCCTTCTAACAAATCTAATGATCAGGTGAAATTTCTGTTCCTTCAATCTGTCAGTCAGAAATACAGTGGTAGAAGAAAATTTGTATCTTTTGATTGGCTGATCCAAAAATGAAGTTCTCTACCATTATGGAAAGATTAAAGGATTGCCTACAACTATCCTCTTAGGTGAACTTTCTCATTCGGCTTCTAACTAAATCATATTAGCCACACAAAGTGACTGCTAATCCTCATCAGCCATTCTAAACAGTCGCAAAGAAACCATCATAACTCATAAACTGTAAATCCAAATGGAATGATATTTGCTCCTACAGAGATATAAGAACGAGAACTACAACTTTCTAAGAGACGGCCAGACCAGAAAACATATGTAACCTATGCAAAACAGACGACCAACCCCGCTGAACCAAACCGATCTACTACTGATAGCATCAAAACGAATCGATTAATCTACCGAGCGATCGGGGATCGAGTTTACCCTTGACAAACCGCTGGAAATCGAAGTATCATTGTGTGAATGCGCCCTTCCTCTCGTCTTCCTTCCTCCCCTTTCTTCCTTCTCCCTTTCTTCCTCTTCCTTTCTTCTTCTTCCTTCCTCCCTTTCTCCTCTTCTCCTCATCTTGGTAGAGCAACATGGAGGGGGGCTGCTACAGTGGTGGCATGCACTATAGCTACTATAGCATTAGGGTTTTCCCCCTCCTTTTATACGTGGCCAGACCCTTGTGGGCCTCCTGGGCCAAGGCCCGAGGCCCAGGTTGCCGAAAAACTGCAGAAACCCCCTTTTTCTTATGTCTAATTTCTCTTTTGAGACATTTCTTTCTTATAATAAATCGGAGTATTACAGATAACTACCTCTAATGAAAAATAATCATTCAAATAGAACATGCATACATGCAAGTTGCAAACAAGATTATTTGTAATGAAGGTAATAGGATCAATATGATCAAAGATGGGGCCTACTTGCCTTGTTGAAGATAATCTGCTTGCTATAATAGAGGAACACACTCGAACTCATTCAGATCTTTGTAATCTAATGTTTGAATACGAAAAGCAAATAAACATGGATAGCACCAAATATATCAAAATTTTAAAATTATAAAAATGCATGAAAATTTTATAGTAGGTAGATTATGATTTTAGATGAATTTAGAAATAAAAATATATTTTATTTGGAGTTTGTATGTGGAAGTTATGTCCTTTGGAAGATCAAATGGAAGAAAAATTAAAAAAATATGATCTATTACTATTCATCCAAAAATTATCTATTTAGTGATATTTTATAGAAATGTGGTGGAGATAAAAATTACATGGCATCATATAGAATAAAAATTTAAGAATAGAAAAAATGATTCTCCTCATTTAGAGTTCATATGAATTTTCTATGAATTTTTGAAGTTAAATCATTTTTTCTATTGTAAAAATAATCCTATTCTGAGAGCAATATTACAAACTAATTTTTCTAGGATGATAACATGTTCAAAAATTATACCATATTAAAGTACAATAAAAATGAAAACCAGCAAAATTGATTTCACTATATTTGGAGTAAAACAATTATACTATATTGAAGTTAAATGATTTTTTTTAGTGCAATAATAAATCATTTTGGAATTTATAAAAGTAATAAGATACCTTTCTTACCGAGCTGAAGCTAGCCATAGTCGATGACATGTGGGGTCCATTGCATTGTGTTCTTTTTCATTTTAATGTCTGATTTAAATTCTACTGATAGGTGGGGTCCACCTGTCATACTCTCGGTTCACAGAATAGTGCATGGACCGAATGTCCACGCACTCAGTCCACGGTCCACCGTTCAGTGCACTGTGCACTTAATGTGTGGGACCCGCTTGTCAGCGACACATGGCTAACAAATAACTAATCATTAACACAGTTAAAGCAACATTTGCCGACAGTAATGATTGTTTAGATCCTAACGACTGTGATTAACTCCTAATTAAATTGCTACAATGCTTGCCGGCTTGTCTGACAACAGAGGAGATCCGACCGTGAGCTTGCTGTGGTCATCATCGGTGACTCAGGCCCTGGCGGCGCGAACTGAGGACAAAAATGGGAAGCTGGTGCGCAGGAGAAGCTTTGGGTGGAGGAGCATCGTCGGAGAAGGACCAACGCCGCGGCATGTCGGAGACGAGCGGAGGTGCCCCTATGGCTACAACGCAAGTCGTAACCCGAGGGCTAAACGAGCTAGCAAGTGCGTGCATAAGCTACAAGAGGGTCCAATGAACCTACCAGGGTGCCAAAGAGAGGACCAGTGTGACGATGGGGTTGACGAGGGGAGATCGACCTGAGCAAAAGAAAGAGAAATGAAATGTCGAGAAATCTCAATGGGGCTAAGAAGATGGTGCTACTGCAAGCAATTGGAGAATGCCTCATTGGAGCATCGCCGGGGAAGAAGGGGGTGCTAGCAGCCAGAAATGGGGAAAACTCAAGATCCCGAGGCTCCTATGAAGGAAAGCCAATTCAATGAAGGGGGAAGCTTCCTCATATTCTAGAATAGATTTTGATGCGGCTAGGGGGACAAATTGCTCACCAAGAATGAGGATGACATGATGGCGATTCTACAAGGCAAGGGGACGTGCTCAGAGTCAAGAAGATGGTCCCACATTACAAAAAGCTACAAGTAGTTAGAGTGGCTGGCATTAGCACAGATGAAGACAAAGAGGGAGGCGAAAGCACGAAGCTTAACCGAGAGCTGACCATAGGAGAGCTTCCTTCTCCTCAACAGCTGAGAGAAGTGAAGTGAATGGAGGCGATGGAGGGGGGGGGGTTATGATTGGGAACGAGACGGAATGGAAGCGACGTTAGTCAGCGAAGGTCAAGGAGTGGCTGGAGCGGCAGTGTAACACCCCAGCTCAACACTGGGCCTAGGATGCTACTAAACTAACTTAACAATTACATTTACTTCTAATCACTATCAAATAATAGCAAGATTTTCAACATCTAGTAAGCTAGCATTTATCAAAACTGTATTGAATAACAAGATTCTAGACATAACCCTTGTTCTAATCATCAATTAACCGAACCACATGAATACCTAAGGATTCTTCAAGGTTATGCTTGGATAATAGACTAAGAAATCACTTGAAGTATTCTAACATGTAAGAGTAAATAAATCAAGTTCTAAAATGTTAAAACATAAACAGTTATATCCATAAGACATACTTGACTATTCCAATTACAAATAACTCGATCATCATGAAGGATGAGCACAGTCTTAGAACAGAAATAATAGCAGGATCATTTAGGTCTAATTAAAAGAGCTATATTTTATTTTTCATGGGTGATCATAAGTGAAGTGCACAAAATCTAACCCTTCCCATGCATGTTGCTTCCTCAAGAAGTACCTAAAGAAAACATCAACAATAAGTATGAGTCCACGACTCAGCAAAGTACAACAGTGAAGTAATCAAAACATACACATGTATAGAATATATCAAAATCCTCATATAGCCACCAGCAATTGATCCATTTTCATGCAATGCAAATGTCAAGAATGCAACTTTCTTCCCTCTCTGCAATTACCGGTAATGCGGGGTAATGCATCCGTCGATGCATACTCGAGCATGTGCCCTTAGGCACAGGCACCTCAAGCCCACACTCCACGAGTGTGGGGACCCATGCCCGTCCAATACATGATGGGGATCTCGTGCTCATAAGTAAACCATGCTAATTATCATTCTTGGCTACCACGTAGCCCAAGATCCAGGAATGAATGCCATGATGCAAAATGAACTCCTTATTCTCAATCCAACATGAGAGAATAATATTCAGCGATAATATCATATATAAAATTTCATAAGTAAACCAAGCTAATTATCATGAATATAGCATCACAATTCACTCTACACTACTTGTACTTGCCTCAATCGAGAAACGGATGACGACGATAGGAGGACTCTATCCCCAGTTCTCACTAAAGGATCGTGGCAAGGCTACGATAGCACAAACAAAAATTTAGCGCGCAACCAAGGAACCTCCGCTAGTAATAGATCACGAGATTACAGCTAGACGTGCCGACTCGTAGCCGAAGTAGAGTCGTTGTAGCGAGTTGATGCAGTCGTAGTCCTACTCACGACGCGTCTCGCCCTTCGAGTGGTCGTACTCGTCGCGCGTCTGTTGCTCTGACTCTAGTGATCGTCATGAGTTTCAGATCGTCATATTGCGGATGCTTCGCAACAACACCTCCGAGGTATCCACACGTACGGGGTAGGATCACCACGCGCTGGAGTGCTAGCACCGACAGCGTGGTTGAGAAGGCGTGGCTATTAGGGTTTTGGGAGTTTTTCCAAAGATCATCCTCTGCCCTCACCCCATGCCACCGCCCCGCTTTATATAGGCATCCATGATATGGGTCTCGACCTTGAGGCCCATTAGGAATTCGTGGCCTATACGAATTCTGACCACCATCTAAAATAGATCCTAACCCTTTAAGTATGCGACCCTACAGGTTCATGTGTAATTGGTTATGATTCAGAAATTCTTTTCTGACCACCAGTTGTTAGCGGTACCTAGAAGCACATAACGATTCCCGAATACACATAGAATATCAAACAAACCTTAATGTAATATGATCTATGACCAGGTCCTCATCACTTACAACCAGTTCATATCTCTATACGACAAGGTTGTATTTGGTCACAACCAGTTCGAAACTCCTTACGACCAGGTTCTTACCATTCTGTGATTACGTCCGACCAGTCTACGACCAGCTCGTATCTTCATACGACTAGTCCGTAACTGATCGACCTAAGAGACCTGCTCATGCATTCTCCCTTTGCCTCACGATGTCTGGTTGAACTCCAGGTGAGATGTTGTGTCATCCATGGACTGATTAATACTTTCTCAATCGAGTGTCGGATAACTTCATGTGGTCGACACTTCTACCACTAGTGGCATGGCCATGCACTTTCTTTATCCGATCACCATGAGGGGCCCAGAGACATCTCTCCTGTTATGTTAGGAGGGGCAAATCCCATCTCGACCAGTCACATCCCTCCGCATGTTTCATAGCATACCCGAAAGCTACCTTTATAACTACCCAGTTACTAGTAGCGTTTGGCAACCCCTAAGAGTGCTATTACACATGTAGGGAACCATGCTGATCTCAGGTCTATGGATTATACATCATCATTACTTGAGACCAACTAATGACATATAGATTCATAACAATCTCAATAGTGTCTCAATGATGGGTCTATCCAACCCCATGTTCTCTAACATGTGCTCACATTGTTGATTCGATATCTCCACATCCATGATCGGTGAAACATGGTCATCAATCAATACATGTCACCATTCTAGCTCACTGCTCCTCCATTCAAAATGAATACAAAACCAGATTGCGAATGATAATCATCTTTGTCGGTTTGGAAGCTTGCATCAGTGTAACCCTTTACAACGACCTCTTCATCACCGCCATAAATCAGAACACATCCTCGCTCTTCTCAAGTACTTAAGAATATTTTTCACAATGCCCAAAGGACCTTCACCGGATCACTTGGTATCTCGCTTGTAACACTTAGAGTATATGATACATCTGGTCGGGTACAAATCATAGCATACATAATAGATCCAATGGCCGAAGCATATATAATACTATTTATACGGTCTCGCTCATCAGTGGTCGAAGGAAACTGACTCTTGCTAAGACTTATGCCATGTGACTTAGGCAAGAACCCTTTCTTGGCATCATGCATGTTGAACCGATTCAACACCTTGTCAATATAAGTACTTTGGCTTAATCCAATTAGCCTTCTTGATCTATCTCTATAGATCTTTATTCCCAAGATATATGCTGTCTCTCCTAGGTCTTTCTTAGAAAAACTATTTTTCAACGATACCTTAACGGATTCCATCATAGGAATGTCATTCCCAATCAATAATATGTCATCCACATATAAGATTAGGATTACAAGTGTGCTCCCACTAACCTTCATGTAAACACAAGGTTCTTCTTTGTTTTTGATGAAACCAAACCTTTAGATTTCCTCATCAAAACGCAAATTCCAACTCCAAGATGCTTGCTTCATCCCATAAATGGATTTTTGAAGTTTGCACACTTTAATAGCATTCTTTGGATCAAGAAAACCTTCAGGCTGTGTCATGTACACATCCTCACTTAGGTTTCTATTAAGGAAAGCCGTTTTGACATCCATCTGCCATATCTCATAGTCGAAATATGCAAAGAATAGCTAGAATTATCTCAATAGATTTAAGCATCGCCATCGTGAGAAAGTCTCATCGTAGTCAACTCCTTGAACTTGTCGAAACCTTTTTGCGATAAGTCGAGCTTTATGAATGTGAACATTTTCACCTATATCAATCTTTTTCTTATAGATCCATTTGCACTCAATGGTTTTAACACCATCAAGTGGATCGACCAGGTTCCAAACCTGATTGTCACTCATGGAGTCTATCTCGGACTTTATGGCTCCAAGTCATTTCTTAGAGTCTAGGTCCATCATCGTTCTCTTATAAGTTTTAGGCTCATCATTATTCAACAATAATACGTCATACCCATACCTTATAGGCAATTGACGTGGCCTTTTAGATCTACGTAGGGCTGATGTCTTATCTACAGGTTCAACAACACTTTGTTCGTCCTGTAGAGGTTCGATAGGAGTTGAAACACTTTCAGATATTTTCCGAACTTCTTCGAGTTGCATCGTTCTCCTACTGACTCCTTTTGAAATAAACTCTTTCCCCAAAAGACACCATTTCGGGCAACAAAAACTTTGACCTCCTCTTGATTGTAGAAATAATATCCTTTGGTTTCCCTGGGATATTCTATAAAGAAGCATTTATCTGACTTAGGTGTAAGTTTGTCAAACGTCAAACATTTAACATAGACATCACATCCCTAAATCTTTAGAAAAGACAAACTAGGACTCTTCCCAGTCCATATCTCATATGGTGTCTTATCTACTGATTTAAATGGTACCCTATTCAAAGTGAAAGTGACAGTTTCTAGAGTGTAATCCCAAAAATACAATGGCAGATCTGATTGGCTCATCATTGACCGAACCATGTCCAACAAGGTCCGATTACGCCGCTCGGACACCCCATTGCACAGTGGAGTACCCGGTGGTGTAAACTGTGGAACAATTCCACATTATCTCAGTGATCACCATGTTGGAAATATGCCCTAGAGGCAATCATAGAGATGATGATATTTCGTTGTATCCATGATTTAATAAATGTTCCTTGAATATTGCCTTTGTGTTGATTAACAAGTATGTGACTTGTTTGTGAAACTCTTTACTTGTATGGTTATTCTAAAGTTGTCCCTAATCGGAGTTCATGTGAGGACACACGTGAATAGTGGATTAGCACATGTATCGGTTGATGACTATGTTTCACAGGTCATAGACATGGAGATGTCAAACCAATAATGTGGACACATGTTTAGAACATGGGGTTGGACCGACCCAACATGAGACATAACAATTATACTTATGGTTCTCTCCACACAATGTGTACGCCTTGTCCTTAGACCTAAGATTGTCGCATGTATTTGAGATGTGAATCGACCTACTTAGGGGCTATCAAACGCTACTCCGTAACTGGGTAGTTATAAAGGTAGTTTTCGGGTTTGTCATGAAGCATGCTGCAAGGCATGGTCACCAAGATGGATTTGCCCTCTCTACCGAGAGAGATATCTCTGGGCCCCTCGAGTGATCGGATCCAGAAATGCATGGCCATGCTACTTAAGGTTAAGAGTTAACCTAGTAAGGGATTCCGGATCACAAGATCGAGAAAGAGTGGTCAGCTTGGAGCTCGACCGAATATCGTGAGGCAAAGGGATTGGCATGTACATAACATTGTGTTGGTTCGTCCGATGTGATCTTTGTGTACGTTTAGGAGTTGGGACGTCTTGCTAGAGGCCGCTACCAACTATTGACCAAGTATGTATACTCGTGTCATGTCTAAACATACGCGAACCTAGAGGGTCACACACTTAAGGGGATGAAGCTTAATTCGGATTAGATCCGAATTAGACTGGGCATTGAGTCCTAATGGGCCTCTATTAGTAGAAGCCCATTGTAAGGACGTCTATAAAAGGAGGGAAGGGCGCACAGGATGGGGGAAAGTTTTTCCGTGACATCCTCAAACCCTGGCCGCCACCTCTCCCACGCCCTAGTCGCTCGCGCGGATCTAGCAGTCCGGCGTGCGTCGCTTCATCCCGTACGTGTGGATACCTTTGGAGGCGGTGCATCTGTAGCGTTTGGACGAACCGCAAGAACGGAGCTGTACGTGCGACGCCGCGACGAGGACGAGGAAGTAGTACGACTACTCTGCCCCGACGTGCTGCATCAACTTAGTACGACTACTCTGCCCTGACGTGTTGCATTAGTTTCCGCACCTGCGCGTCTAGTGGTAAGACTGTGATCTATAACTGCAGTGATCTTAGTTTACGGGTAGAATTTTTATTAATTTGCGCTAGTGTAGCCTACCCCTTAACCCTACAGTGGTATCAGAGCGGTTGCTGTCATGTTATAGGTTCGGGTGATTTGCATATGGCGATATGTAAGTCGGTATGATCGATGTGATCGATTGTATAGTTCTGGTAATGGATTGATCTGGTTTCCGTGATCATGCTGCTAAGGTCGTGAAACAACATACCCTACCGTCGGATTCGCCATCGGGTAGACAGTGACACGTAAAACCGGTTGCAGAATGCAAAGATCAATATGATTGGTCGAATCGGAACCTAGATTGATAATCGATGTTCCATGATCATGTCGCTAAGGTCGTGAAACAACATACCCCTACCAATGGATTCGCCATCGGGTAGACAAAGTGACACGTAAACCGGTTGCGGAATGCAAAGATCAATATGATTGGTCGAATCGAACCTAGATTGATAATCGATGTACCGTGATCGTGCTATCGGGCCCATGAGCCGAAAGTTGTCTCGGTTCTCAAACCACGCATGTCGCACGCAAAGATCAATACAAATAGGTCGAATCGAACAATAGCGCGCCTTCGAACCTCGGGGAAACCCCTCACCCCCGTCCGTAGATTGCGATTCTATGCATAACTTGTTTTTGCAGGATGTATGTGACCGTGATGGCCTAATGTGTATGTGATGCATGTTTGTAATATCTTCATGACTGCGTGTCATGGGTTCGCAAACACTACCGAGCCATTGTGTTGTCAAAGTATTGTATTAACGGCCGCGTGCCGACTTGTGATGATTCCCGTATCCATGTATTTTATTACTAGTCATTATGAGTAATAGCTTTTATTAGTACTGAAGGACACATCACTTGGAGGGATGGCACACATTAACCATGGAGATGGAGATCAACATGGTGGACAGATTCTATGGCGATTGAGATCACCATGAGAAAATGGGCCATACTGAGTCACAACTGTGTGAATGCTATTCCTGTTTGTTTTACTCCTATGCATGTTTGCATGGTAGAAGTATAACGATCCCTCACAAAATGTTAAGTTAAACATATGCCCTCCCAACTAAACTCGCACCATCCCATGTCTTGTAAATTGATGGTGGGTCTATAAAATTAGGCACCATCAACTTTCCTTGACTAGATGGGTTTGTATCGGATACCTACAAGCATAAGGATTGGTGAACTTAACAAGGTTATCATAAAGGTTATGGGCCTTGGGGCATAAAGGTTGGGCGTCGGGGCATAGAGATGTCACCCAACAACAAGAGTCATATAGAGATATGATTAGTAAGGTGTTGCTTACCGAATTACGGTGTCTCCTAGCGGTGATGCAAAAGCTCACTAGTAGACTCGTTAATCATGATCTTGAATCGCTAAGAATCAATAGAGGATATTGATTTTAGTGGGAGTACATTCTATTAAATTTGTTTAATACAATTTACTCTATCATGGTTTTATTTGTCTTAGTATTTTGCATTTCCTATTGTAGATCAATGGCATCTAGCAACCACAAGACACCCTTTTGCTTTGCGATCGATTCTTGAGAAAGAAAAATTAAATGGAACAAACTATTCGGACTGGGTCCGTAACCTGAGAATTGTTCTCAGGGCAGATAAAAAGGAAAACATTCTGGACACCCCAATCCCAGAAGAGCTTGCAAATAATGCGGCTGCTGCTGTTAAAAATGCCTTCAAGAAAGCATGTGATGACTCTCTTGAGATTAGCTGTCTTATGCTTGCATGCATGGAACCCGACCTTCAAAAGCGCTTTGGGGATCGTGAAGCGTATGATATGATCATGGCGCTTAAGGACATGTTCCAGACACAGGCCAGGACTGAACGATTCAATGTCTCTAAGGCTTTTCTGGAATGCAAGCTAACAGAAGGTGCACCCGTAGGCCCACATGTAATCAAAATGGTTGGTTACAGTCAGACTTTGGATAAACTTGGTTTTCCAATTGGCCAAGAGTTGGCAACTGATTTCATTTTGGCGTCTCTTCCACCTAGCTATGGACATTTCATTTCGAAATACCATATGCATGGGGTGGAAAAGGGCCTTAATGAGCTTTGTGGGATGCTCAAAATAGCAGAGAGTGACATTAAGAAGTGTGCAGGCCCTAGCCATGTGATGGCTGTGCAGAACAAGTCTAGCTTCAAGAAAAAGGGTAAGAAGCCATGGGCAAACAATAAAGGTAAGGTTAAAGATATGATCTCGAAGCCAACACCTAAGCCTAAGGCTGGACCTGGAGCTGAGACAATATGCTTCTTTTGTAAAGAAACTGGCCACTGGAAGAGAAACTGCAAGAAGTACATGGATTCCGAGGAATGCAAGAAGAAGGCTGGAAATAAGACTTCCACCCATGGTACACTGGTCATAAATGTTTTAGATATTTTTCTCGCTGATTCTCCTATTAACTCTTGGGTATTTGATACCGGATCAGTTGCTCACATTTGCAACTCGATGCAGGGGCTAATAAGAAGTAGAGGAGTCGCAAGAGGTGAAGTTGATTTTCGCGTCGGAAATAAAGCAAGGGTTGCCGCTGACCGCCTCGGCACCATGCAACTTCAGCTTCCTTCAAGATTTATTATGGAATTGAATAATTGTTATTATGTTCCTAGTATGAGTCGAAACATTTTATCCCCCTCATGTTTGATGAGAGATGGTTATTCATTTGCAAGTAAAGACAATGGTTGTTTGATCTCTAAAAATGAAATGTTTGTGGCTTTTGCGCCCATTGTGAATGGGTTATTTATTTTAAATCTTGATGATGCACCCATCTTTAACATAAATGCTAAAAGACTTCGACCTAATGATTTGAATCCCTCCTATGTTTGGCATTGTCGTTTGGGTCACATAAGTGAAAAGCGCATGAAGAAGCTCCATGATGATGGTCTTCTAACTTCATTTGATTTTGAATCATACGAGACATGTGAAGCTTGTTTGCTTGGTAAGATGACCAAGTCACCTTTCAAAGGTTCTTTTGAGAGGCGCCGACTTGTTGGAAATCATACATACCGATGTATGTGGACCAATGAGCACGATCGCTAGAGTTGGATTTCATTACTTCATAACTTTCATCGATGATTTTAGTAGATATGGCTATGTCTACTTAATGAAGCATAAGTCCAAACTTTTGAAAAGTTCAAAGAGTTCCGTAATGAAGTTGAAAATCAACGTGCCAAGAAAATTAAGGCTCGCGATCCGATCGTGGTGGCGAGTATTTGAGTCATGAATTTAGCAATCATCCAAGAGTTGCGGAATTGTTCCACAACTAACACCGCCCGAACGCCTCAAAGAAACGGGTATCCGAGCGCGAATCGGACCTTGTTGGACATGGTCCGATCGATGATGAGCCATCGGATCTACCATTATCATTTTGGGGTTACGCCTAGAAACGGCAGCTTTCACACTTAATAGGGTACCATCTAAATCTGTAGTTAAGACACCATATGAGATATGGACCGGAAGAGTCACGCTTGTCTTTTCTAAAGATTTGGGGATGTGAGGCGCTTGTCGTTTACTACTGACCAACAAGCTCACACCCAAGTCTGATAAATGCATTTTCGTGGATATCCGAAGGAAACCTTTGGATATTACTTCTACAACCGACTAGAGGGCAAAGTGTTTGTCGCTCGAAGTGGTGTTTTCCTAGAGAAAGAGTTTCTCAACAAGGAGACAAGTGGAAGAACGGTGTAGCTTGAAGAGGTTCAAGATGAACCAATCGGGGAAGACTCGACAAATGATGCCCACGTGGCAGAACAAGTTGAGGAACCCATGGCAAAGGAAGCACCACCACCACGAAGGTCGGAAAGGCTCCGCAATACGCGAGATATATTATTGTTAGACAATGATGAGCCTACGACCTATGCGGAAGCAATGATGGACCCAGACTCTGAGGAATAGCATAGTGCCATGAGATCCGAGATAGCATCCATGGGAGACAATCAAGTTTGGAACTTGGTTGACCCGCCTGATGGTGTTAAAACCATAGAGTGCAAATGGATCTATAAAAGGAAGATTGATATGGATGGAAATGTTCATATCCATAAAGCTCGACTTGTCGCAAAAGGTTTTCAGGAAGTTCAAGGAGTTAACTACGATGAGACCTTCTCGCCTGTAGCGATGCTTAAATCTATACGGATCATTCTAGCTATTGCTGCATATTTCGACTATGAGATATGGCAGATGGATGTCAAAACGGCTTTCCTTAATGGAAATTTAACCGAGGATGTGTATATGATACAGCCCGAGGGTTTTGTCGATCCAATCAATGCTAGAAAAGTATACAAACTTCAAAAATCCATTTATGGATTGAAGCAAGCATCTCGGAGTTGGAACATTCATTTTGATGAAGTGGTCAAAGGGTTTGGCTTCATCAAAAACGAAGAAGAATCTCGCATAAGAAGGCAAGTGGGAGCTCGCTCAGATTTCTAATCTTATATGTAGATGACATATTACCGATTGAAATGATATTCCTATGCTCGAGTCCGTTAAGACCTCACCAAAAATAGTTTTTCAATGAAGGACTTAGGGAAGCAAAGATATATTTTGGGTATAAAGATCTACAGAGATAGATAAAAAAGGCTAATAGGATTAAGCCAGAGTACTTACATTGACAAAGTGTTGAAACGGTTCAACATGGAGGAGGCAAAGAAAGGGTTCTTGCCCATGTCTCATGACATAAATCTTGGCAAGACTCAGTGTCCTTCGACAACTGATGAGCGAGATCGCATGAGTAAGATTCCATATGCTTCGGCCATTGGATCTATCATGTATGCTATGATATGTACTCACCCAGATGTTTCCTATGCTCTAAGTGTTACGAGCAGATACCAAGCTGATCCCGGTGAGAGTCACTGGACAGCGGTTAAAAACATCCTCAAGTATTTGAGAAGAACTAAGATGTGTTCCTAGTCTACGGAGGTGAGGAAGAGCTCGTTGTAAATGGTTACACCGATGCAAGCTTCCAAACCGACAAAGACGATTACAAATCGCAATCGGGTTTTGTGTTCATTTTGAACGGTGGTGCGGTCAGTTGGAAGAGTTCCAAGCAGAGATCTGCTGTCGACTCTACAACGGAGGTCGAGTACATTGCGCTTCAAGCAAAGAAAAGAAGGTGTTTGGATAAGAAAGTTCATAATCGAACTAAGTGTGGTTCCTAGTGCGTCTTTGTCCTCCGGATCTTTATCATGATAACAAATGGGGCCATTGCGCAAGCCAAGGAGCCGAGGAATCACCAAAAGAACAAACACATACTGCGGTGGTTTCATCTCATTCGAGAAATCCTCAATCGAGGAGATTTAAAGATATGCAAAATACACACGGATTTGAATATTTTAGATCCTTTGACTAAGCCTCTCCCACAGCCTAAGCATGAGGCACACACAAGAGCTATGGGTATTAGATATCTTCTAGATTGACTCTAGTGCAAGTGGGAGACTATTGGAAATATGCCCTAGAGGCAATCATAGAGATGATGATATTTCGTTGTATCAATGATTTAATAAATGTTCCTTGAATATTGCCTTTGTGTTGATTAACAAGTATATGACTTGTTTGTGAAACTCTTTACTTGTATGGTTATTCTAAACTTGTCCCTAATCGGAGTTCATGTGAGGACACATGTGAATAGTGGATTAGCACATGTATCGGTTGATGACTATGTTTCACAGGTCATAGACATGGAGATGTCAAACCAATAATGTGGACACATGTTTAGAACATGGGATTGGACCGACCCAACATGAGACATAACAATTATACTTATGGTTCTCTCTACACAATGTGTACGCCTTGTCCTTAGACCTAAGATTGTCGCATGTACTTGAGATGTGAATCGACCTACTTAGGGGCTATCAAACGCTACTCCGTAACTGGGTAGTTATAAAGGTAGTTTTCAGGTTTGTCATGAAGCATGCTGCAAGGCATGGTCAGTCAAGATGGAATTTGCCCCTCTCTACCTGAGAGAGATATCTCTGGGCCCCTCGAGTGATCGGATCCAGAAATGCATGGCCATGCTACTTAAGGTTAAGAGTTAACCTAGTAAGGGATTCCGGATCACAAGATTGAGAAAGAGTGGTCACTTGGAGCTCGACCAATATCGTGAGGCAAAGGGATTGGCATGTACATAACGCTGTGTTGGTTCGTCCGATATGATCTTTGTGTACGCTTAGGAGTTGGGACGCCTTGCTAGAGGCCGCTACCAACTATTGACCAAGTATGTATACTGTGTCATGTCTAAACATACGCGAACCTAGAGGGTCACACACTTAAGGGGTCAAGCTTAATTCGGATTAGATCCGAATTAGATCGGGCATTGAGTCCTAATGGGCCTCTATTAGTAGAAGCCCATTGTAAGGACGCCTATAAAAGGAGGGCAAGGCGCATGTGATGGGGAAAGTTTTTCGTGACATCCTCAAACCCCGCCGCCACCTCTCCCACACCCTAGTCGCTCGCGCGATCTAGCAATCCAAACAGGCGCCGCTTCATCCCGCATGTGGATACCTTTGAGGCGCCGATCAGTAGCGCTTGGACGAACCGCAAGAACGGAGTCAGACGTGGGACGCCGCGACGAGGACGAGGAAGTAGTACGACTACTCGCCCCGACGTCGTCGCATCAACTTAGTACGACTACTCGCCTCGACGCGTCGCATCGGGCCTCGTGACTGCGCCTAGTGGTAAGACCATGATCTATAACTGCAGTGATCTTGGTTTACGGGTAGAATTTTTATTAATTTGCGCTAGTGTAGCCTACCCCTTAACCCTACACACCAAATTCATGGCTCAAAAATTCTCCTCCACGATCAGATCGTAAAGACTTGATTGTCTTGCCAAGTTGATTCTCAGATTTCATTCCGAACTTCTTGAACTTTTCAAATGATTCTCGACTTGTGCCTTATTAAATAGATATATCCATATCTACTAAAGTCATCGGTGAAAGTAATGAAGTACTGAAAACCACCTCTAGCTGTCGTGCTCATTGGTCCACACACATTAGTACGTATGAGTGCCAATAAGTCAGACGCCCTTTCATTCCGACCAGTGAAAGGTGTCTTGGTCATCTTTCCGATCAAGCAAGATTCGCACGTTTCAAATGATTCCAAATCAAATGAGTTTAGAATTCCATCATCATGGAGGCTTTTCATGCGTTTCTCACTTATGTGACCCAAACGACAATACCAAATAAAAGTGGAATTCATATCATTAGGCCGAAGCCTCTTTGCATTAACATTATAGATGGGTGCATCATCAAGATTTAAAATAAACAATTCGTTCAAAATGGGAGCATAGCCATAAAATATTTCATTCAAAAATATAGAACAACGATTGTTCTCTCAGAATGAATTTATAACCCTCGCCATCAAACATGATGCGAGATGATATTTCTACTTATGGTCGAACGTAATAACAATTATTTAGTTCCATAATAAACTCAAGGCAAAAGTAATGGCAAAGTCATGACGGCTAATGCAACAACTCTTGCCTTATTCCCAACGCCAAGATCCATCTCGCCTTGTTATTCTCCTACTCCTTGTTAGACGTCAATCCAATTGCAAATATGAGCAACCGATCCGATCAAATACCCACGAGTTAATATAAGAATCAAGAAGAAAAATATCTATAACATCAATACCAAGTAGAAGGTTTAGTCCCACCATTCTTTTTCGATCACCAGATATTTCTTGCGCCTCTTCCAAAGGGCCTGCCTCCTTGCAAGAAAAGTATTCATTCTCTTGAGTCGGACCGACTTGGTCTTGGGTTTAGGCTTGATAGCTTGGATCCCATCCAAGCCTTGCCCTTACCTTTGACCCAAGTCTTAGCCTTCTTCTTGAAGCTTGTACTCTTTTGCACAATCATCACATGATCTTGCTTTTCTTAATGTTGTCCTCTGCAGCCTCAAGCATCATATGTAGTTCGGTGAGATCCTTGTCTAAGCCGCTCATATAGAAAGTCTTAATGAATCGCCCATAACTTGCGTGAAGCGAAGCAAGAATCAAATCAGAGCCAACTTTGACTAAGTGGAAAACCAAGTTTTTCCAAGCTCTAAGTGTAATCAACCATTTTGATCACATGTGGGCTCACTGGACTGCCCTCGGCTAGCTTACTCCCAAATAATTTCTTTGAGATCTCATTTCTCTCAGTTCTTGCTTGTGTCTCGTACATGCCTTTGAGCACCACGATCATATCATAGGCCTCAATATTCTCAAACTGCTTCTGAAAGTCTGAGTTCATGGTAGCAAGCACGAGACAACGAACATCAAGGGACTCATCACATGCCTTTTTATAGGCTGTTTTAAGAGCAGCAGTAGCATTCTCAGCAGGCACATCAGGAATTGGTTCCTTTAGAACATGTTCTTTTTTATCTTGCCTAAGAACAATTCTCAAAGTTATGGATCTGCTTGACCCGGAGTAACACCCCAAAATCCTCTGTGCATTTCTGAACTAGTCCCATGATCAGTAGCTAGTTCACACAGTAAACAGATATGGTAACATCCATAAATCGCACAACTTTATTAATAAATATCAGAGTTGATTACAAGAAAGGCTTACAAGCCAACATTAAACAAACACAGCGGAAGACGAAGAAGTAGTGGAGTCCAGCTGATCTGCCACAGGCAATCGACTGGGGTAGCGGCCTAGTCATCGAGATCCAAGTCCTTCTCTCTCAAATTTATTTGCATGAAGCAAGGGTGAGCACAACTACCGTGCTCGCAAGTTACACCCAATAACAGAGTTAATGCATGCATGGATATATCAAAGGAAGGCTTATTGGTTGAATTTGCATAAAGCAATATTTTCTTTAAATATTTGTAGTAAGTTCCAAAGCAGTTATTCTATAACTAGAATTCATTTTTATAAATTCTCAAGTTTTATAGTAGGATAACCTCCATATGGATACCCTCCTATCACATGGCTAACCGCCCAATTTTACCACAAGGATTAACCATCCTCAAATCATTTGTAAAAATCATTTTTAAAACAAAATCAAAGTCTAACTTTGAGTGGCTTTGCTCAAGATGTCCATGACCGTGGACACGGCTATTCAATAGTTTTACACTCGCAGAGGTTGTACAACTTTACCCACAAGACATGAATTCTCTAGTTTGTTTGGCATCCTTCGATCCCATCGCGCACTACCTTAGGTAAGCGCCTAGAGCACGTGTCAAGGCTTTTACAATGCGCCATCCCACCGTAGTCTTGCCTCGCTAAGGTTTCGCTCCATTGGGCTAACCACCCACGGATTCAAGCCCCTCTTGCGCCATGTGGGAATACTGCCTAACCGACACCCACACACCAAAATGGCACAACTACAAAGGGAATGTTACAAATTATTTAGCAAGGTCCCGCCATACAGACATGTGGTAGTACGATGTGGCTTAGCAAGATGCGCTCAAGACCGGTCCTTAATCGACTTGGCGACTTCCAAAATAACCATCGGGCCTCAATCCTACCCGGATTGAACCTGCATAAACTCGCACCCACCAAGCATCCATTTCGCCAAGTACAAACCAACTTTTCATTTTGCTTTTCAAATTCATTTGTAAAATCTTCTATGACAAACCAATGTCATAAGCTTTTAAACAATAGTTGATTATTTGGGCCAAATTCCCGGAACTAAATATTTTTGGTCTAAGCATGTCCAAGCATAATTTTTTCCAAAATGTTCTAGTTCATACTATTGCATAAACTAGATTTTCATCTAAGGTAGTATGACTGATTCAATAACAAGATTGGCTATATAATGGAATTGGGAATAGTTATAACTTTAAAGCAGGAATTTAAATTACTTGAATATAAATACGCATGCAATAATAATTTAAAATAGAATTTAATTAATTTTAAATAATGGGATCAAATATGATCAAAGATATAACTTGCCTTGCTTGGTTAATCGACGTTCCCAAACGGCGTCGAAATCTGACTCTCCGAAGTTGTCGAAATCTATACGCGTACATAAGCTAAATTCAAACAAAATCCAAAAATTATAAAATAAATACTATAAGGAAGATATCTAATTTATATGAATATAGGAATTTGAATCGATGAAATCGGAGTTCGTATGAAGAAGAACGAATTTCCGGAAAGTTGAAAGTCACATGAAAGGTGAGATTGATTTTCCAAAGATAAAGAGGAAATATACACATGACATGACGTGGTTACTAACTTGGAAAGATAAAGTGAGGTGGCGCTTGGGTGGCAGCCATGTATAAAATATGGTGATGTGGCGGTTACATGGCAATGATTTGGCGCCACATGGCACGACATAGCGTTGCTGAATTATTACGAAATTCAAAATTTCGTTTGAATAGAAAGTTAGATAATATTGAAAGGAACATGTAGGTAAAAGGGCTCACGCAATTACCCAACAGATGAAGAGATCGGACTCGACGGAGTTCTCACGGACTGGGGAAAAGATGTGACCTGGTGAAAAAGTTAGTGAATCAAAATTTCACTTGAATAGAAATATGGAGAATCTCAATAGGAACTCACCAATAAATTTTGGTACAGAGGATCAACGGATGAGGAGATCGGCTCACGAATTTGGAGAAGACCACTCTTTTGTGGTCGACGTGAAACAATATGTATATCAAAATTTAGCTTGAATAGAAATGTAGATAATCTCTATAGGAACGCACCGTAAAATTTGGTGCACAACGAGCTACAGATGGAGAGATCGGCCACGGAGTTGTCACCGAGTTGGTACAAGAAGACCGTCGTTGTTTTGTGGTGAGGTGAAACAATAGGTATATCAAAATTCGGTTTGAATAGAAATGTAGAGAAGCTTGAGATGAACTCACGGTAAAATTTGACGCACAACGGAGCCGGATGGGAGATCGGGCTCACGGAGTTGTCGCCGAGTTGGAGAAGAAGAGCTAGCAGAGGAGCTCCAAAGCGCTTTTCGCAAACTGAAATGAGCGTGATGGGAATGAGGAGGAGGGCTACGGTTCAATTTATAGCACAAAGGAAAGAATTTTGCATGGAATTGCTCGTCGGAGTTATTACCGGATTTTTGGGCTGAATTTTTGGATGCGGCACTGTAGCAGCCGGAATATTCCGAGGAATATTCTTTTTTTCAAAATTCGAAAAGCATTAATTAATCCTGGAAAAATAGTAAATAAATTCTGAAAAATCCGAAACAAATCACAGACATTAAACACCAGATTCTGAACGCAAAAAAAATAATAAAAGTAAAAATAATAATTTTATTATTATACAGTAATTATTTTTATATTGCTGAAAATTATTTTTAAACTTGAAAAATAGTAATATTGGTCTAAAAATTCTATAACTTTGTAGAGTAGTTCAATAGGGTATTTTGATCTTGAATAAAATATTTTTAACAAAAAATTATCTTTTACTTGTGAACCGCAATTCATTTTTAACTGCTAGATATTACAAAAATCAAATAGAGATTTTTAGAAAATAACAGATAGTGTTCAAAAATTCTAGAAAAATTTAGAGAAATTCCTTTATTTATTTTTAACTTAATAAAAATAATTAAAAATTAAATTTATATATTATTTTTGTACAGTAATTAAACTTATTTTCTGAAATATAGGAAAAGCATTTTTAAATACCAGAAAATTCCGGAAATTAATTAAAAGTTTATTTTTCAATTTAAATCCAATAAAATTCCAGAAATTTAATAAAACTCAATAAAATTTCTTTTTGACTTTAAAACCAAGAAATCAAATAATTTATTTTTCTTTTTACTTTTAACAGTGAAAACTCTTTTTAGGCTACAGAAAATCGAGAAGCTTATTCTAGAACTGTAAAATCCAACAAAGTAATAACTTTATTTATTTTTATTTTGGTAATAGAACTTTGGGATGTTACAGGGACCAATCCGCAAAATTTATTCCATTCAATTTTTCCTTATCAAGTATCGAACGTAAAACAAAACTGGATGTAGGTACAACAGTAGGTGCCATGATCTACAACATAAAATATACAAAACTAATACATATGTTCAAGAAAAGTAACTTCTATTAAACAATTTAATGAAGATACTCCCACTAAATACCATATCACTCTTATGACATTTTAGTGATTCAAGACCCACAATCAGTTAATCTACTAGTGAGCTTTGGCATCACTGCTAGAAGATTAATGAATTTAGTTTCCTAATCATATATGCCTCTTGTTATTGGGCAGCATCTCTATGCTCTGGCACCCAACCCTATGCCCCAAGGTCCATAACCGTTATGATGACCTTGTCAAGTAAAACCAACGCTATGTAAAGTGTCCGACACAAAACCATCTAATCAATGAATATTAATGGCACTCTGCTTTAGCAAGACCTACCATTAAAATACAAGACTATGGATGGTGCAGCTAATTGGGAGGGCATCAATTTAACTTAATATTACCTGAGGGAATTTTACTCCTACCATGTTAAAAGCATTTCAAGCAATTAAATAAAATGCATAGAAATAAATGAACAGGAATATAAGGGCATTCACAGTCAATAAAATTGCATTGTGATATAGTATGACCCTTCCTCATGGTGATCTCCATCGCCAAGCATCCTATTCGACATGTCTCCAAGTTGCCAAAACCTCCAAGTACTCCCACTAAGCCATTACTCCTAACAGCACTAGTGATAAAAATACAAGGAGTGAATGAGCACCACAAGTCGCCACGCAGGCCGTTATACAAATATAGATAGTCTTGGGCTGCAATAAACATGACACGCAGGTCAAGAACATTACACACATGCATGCATCTCATACATCATGGGTTATACTATTCACATCAATCCTCGCAACAACGAGTTATACAAAAAGGATTCTATCGGCAACAAGAACACACACTATACAAAAGTGCGGTCCAAATACCCAAAGACGGTGGTCCCGCTTAGTCGGTTAGCTAAGTGGTACGGCTAAAGACTACCGGGTCGAGGGCAACAGACTCAAATTTTTCCCAACATGAATCTTATTCACGAATCGAGCCTTGAAATCATCATATTAATCATATTTAACCTATTCTAAACCGATCCGATCATTGCCTTGATACGACCACACTACGGCATACCCCGATGGCGGAAATCCGACCGGTAGGAGTATCATGCAATGTGATCGTGAATGAGCGCAATAATACATCCAATACATAACGATCGCAACTCCGATTCGATCAACCACATTGATCTTCGCGTGCTCCAATGGATTTATGATCACTATTTGCCCCGATGGCGGAAACCGACCGGTAGAGGCAAGTCGTGATGCGACCATGCAAGCACGATCACGGAATAACGAATAAGAAACCCATCTGCCACCAAAGCACATGGACGATCAAATCAACCAGCAGAAATAGAGATAGATCACATCTATAACTGCCACATATCACAATATGTGACCAATCCGAATCTAAAACTAGACGGCAAGGCTCTGATACCACTGAAGGATCGCGGCAAGGCTACGATAGCACAAACAAAAATGTACCGCGCAACCAAGGAACCTCCGATAGTAATAGATCACGAGATTACCGTTAGACGCTACCGACTCGTGAGCGAAGTAGAGTCGTTGTAGCGAGTTGATGCAGTCGTAGTCATACTCACGACACGTCTCCTCATTTGAGTGGTCGTACTCGTCGAGCATCTGCTGCTCTGACTCCGGTGATCGTCACAAGTTTCGAATCGTGATAGTATTGATGCTTCGCAACAACACCTCCGAGGTATACACACGTGCGGGCGTGATCACCACGCTTTGGAGTGCTTGCACCGCAGCTGCGGGTTGAGAAGGCGTGACTATTACGCTTTGAGAGTTCTTCAAGATCATCCTCTACCCTCACCCCATGCCACCGCCTCTTTATATAGGCATCCATGATGGGTCTCGACCTTGAGGCCCATTAGGAATTCGTGGCCTATACGAATTCGGATCACTATCCAAAATAGGTCCTAGCCCTTTAAGTATGCGACCCTATAGGTTCATGTGTAATCGGTTATGATTCAGAAACTCTTTTCCGACCACCATCGTTAGCGGTACCTAGCAACACATAACAATTCCGAACACACATAGAATATCGATTTAACCTTAATGTAATATGATCTATGACCGATCCTCATCACTTACGACTAGTTCGTATCTCTATACGACTGTGTTGTATTTGGTCACGACTACCAGAACTCCTTACGACCGCATTCTTACCATTCTATGATTACGTTCGACCAGCCTACGACCACCAGATCTTCATACGACTAGTCACGACTAGTCCGTAACTGATCGAACTAAGCGACCTACTCATGCATTCTCCCTTTGCCTCACGATGTCTGGTTGAACTCCAAGTGAGATGTTGTGTCATCCATGGACTGTTCAATACTTCTTCGATCGAGTGTCGGATAACTTCTTGTGGTCAACACTTTGACCACTAGTGGCATGGCCATGCACTTTGTTTATCCTATCACCACGAGGGGGCCAGAGTCATCTGATGAGGACCTAGGTGCATCAACTACGATAATCAATATCCCTAAGCTGCAAGTGTGTATTAAGCCTCAAGTTGAGCCTATTATGCATCAATGTAGAAAGAAACAGGAACTAGGTTCGGCAAAGAGCAAGGAGAGAGAGGAAGGCCGACCGGGGAGCTTTAGCGGACAAGGGAAGACACAAGAACAAACGTATTTGCATGTTGCAAAGTTTACAAGAGAATTCGGCGAAGAAAAGACAAAAGAACTAAATTTAAACTCTATTCCGAAATCAATACATTTTCAGACTAAAAATCCAAAATGGTTTTGGATTGGAGCAATTCCAATTCGGATCTTTTTTAAAAATAAATTAATTATAAATTACTTGTAATAGGATAGTTTAATCTATTTTTAGTAATTAGAGTAGTTTAAATTTAGAATTAAATGAGTTTGCAATAGGATTAAATTTCAATACTATTCATTGCTACAAAGAATCACTCGACATCGCTCATTGCTATAGTACCATCTCTGCATCGCTCATTGCTACAGTATCGAACCGGATTAGTGTTCATGTGCTATATATATTTAGGGCTAGAGCCCCATTGTAAGCAAGTTAGAGTTGAAGAAAATTCAGAAAAGTTACATGTTTATGTGGCGCAAAATGAATACATACATTTCGGAAATTCCCATCTAGGGTTTTGTGATTGCGTGAATATTGGAGGGAGGTTGTTCTTCCAAGATCCGTGATTCCTTGTGGATCATCTCACCAATTCGTAGCATCCTCAATTGCTTACGGTTTGGTGTTGTTCTTTCGGTTTAATTTTGTTTCTCTCTTCGGATTGATTCAACATCAACCAAGTATTACTTGCTTTGAAGATACACTTGTTCTTCCATTTTGCCGAATCAAGAAAGAGGAAAGCGGAAGTTTTGCTTCAATCAGAATTGAAATACAAGTACCGTGAAATATTAATACATTACGCATCAACACAAGTTGATCCGTATCAACATCTCTCCTATTATGTTAGGAGGGGCAAATCCCATCTCGATCAATCAGATCCCTCCGCATGTTTCATAGCATACCTGAAAGCTACCTTTATAACTACCTAGTTACGAGTAGCGTTTGGCAACCCCTAAGAGTGTTATTACACATGTAGGGAACCATGCTGATCTCAGGTCTAAGGATTATACATCATCATTACTTGAGATCAACTAATGACACATAGATTCATAACAATCTCAATAGTTTCTCAATGATGGGTCTATCCAACCCCATGTTCTCTAACATGTGCTCACATTGTTGATTCGATATCCCGATATCTATAACCTGTAAAACATGGTCATCAATCAATACATGTGCTGATCGTAGAGTCACTGGTGTTCCGACCAGGGATACATTTAGAATGACATCATATAAGTTAAAGAGTTCCACCAACAAGTCACATACTTATTGATCTATAACTGATGATTCTTTCAAGGAACACGATAACATATTATCAAAATCATGAACATAACGAAATATCATCATCTCTATGATTGCCTCTGGGGCATATTTCGAACACTCACCACCACCTGGCATTCATAAAGTATACTAAGAACACCATTCAAATGCGCACAACATAGTAATAAAACAAAAAGGAATCATTCGCTCTTATTCGTAACCCAGCCTGTCCAAAACAAACCACCACCAAAGGAAAAACCATAACTTTTGATTAAAAGCTTAAAAAATCATGAATCCAAGATCTCTGGAACCTACGCACGCAAACCTACAACTTATCAGGTGACCAAAAGTTCAAATTATTTCATCTAAGCCTTTGTTTTGATCTCCGAAGACAGTCCTAACATCTTTGGTAATATCAACTTAGGAATTTTGTATCTTTTAATTGGTTCATCTAAACCCACCGATATAAGTCATTCTGGAAACTAAAGTGAACCAGATAGCTCAATAAATTTATAATAATTTTTTCCCATTGCAACATAGGTTACTAACAGAGCAATCTTTCCCTACTATCCCTAACCAAAGGACATAACTACAGCAACAACTTCAAAATTTCATAACTTTCGTTCTAATTTTCCAAAAAAATATGAACTTGGGCTCTCTTGAATCATCGTAAAGTTATCTGTATAATTCATGTAGATCAACCAACCAGATTCGTCCATCTCCAGACTCTAATTCACAGAACTATGCTCACGCTCGAATCCGTAGATCAACAAATACTCAGACTTGCAAAAACCATAACTAGTTCATTATGCAACAAAAAAGTACGAATTAATACTTCCTAGAAATCCATCGTAGTTACCCACATAACTCTAGGAGACCCTAAATGCTGAATTCGCTTGCAACTATCCCAAACTTATGAATTAACAAAAATACAGAAATACCGATCTACAACGGCATGTACCAGTCTGACATGAATGTACCCACGAATTCTTCGATGGACCTTACTAAACCCCCACGAAGACTTCCCTTCTTCTACTTTGGCCGGAAGCAACCAGGGAGGAGGCACTAGGGTGTAGGAGCAATAGGGGGCAGCACAAGGAGGAATCAAGGGGTAGTGGCACTGTAGCACGACGGTGGCACTGTAGCATGGTGGCACTGTATCATATTTAGGGTTTCCCCCGTTTGGGCCTGGGGCCATGTTTTGGAGAAATTTCAGAAAGACCCCTTTAACTATTTTTGTTTTCTCTCTAACGCGTTTCGGAGTATTACAGGCGGTGAATTGATGCCATGGGCTGGCACGCCAAAGCGGCCCGGTCACATGGAGTTCGAGCTTTGCTCGCTCCAGTGCGAGGTAGAGGACGAGACTGACCAATGGGGCCCGCTGGTCAGTGCCAGAGGGAAACTGACCATGTTGGTACGGTTAGCGGGTTAGGTCGAGTCAAGTGGCTCGGGTTAGCGGAACAGTGGTTTGTTCAGATTCTAACTTGGATTCAGTCAGTTGGGTTAGTTGGTTTGGTTCAATCAAGACACAACTGTTTAGGTCTGGTCTGGTTCGAGTGAAACAAACAGTCTTGACTGAGTTTTAAATTCAAACCATTCGAGTTTGATCAGAGGTTTAAAAATTGCAAATAAATTTCTAAAATTCTAAATTTTTTTAGAAAGTTTCCTTGGATGACCTAGTACCCATAAATGTTTTATGACCTTACTATTCATAATTTATTTGCTTATTTGTAATCATTTAACCGCGAGGGTTATTGAAATGGGTTTTGAAATTTCTTAGGGTTGATTTGGTTTCCACAAATTTGGGAAAAATTATATTTATTCATAATAAATACTATAAGAGTTAAATAAATTATTTTCCAAGGATGATCACAAAAATTTATTCGTATTTTCATCGAGAGCTTCGATTTGAGTTGTATGTTTCTTTTTTATTTCAAAATTTTCAAATGCAACAATTTATGCAAATGCTCCAAAAGTCTAATGCATGCTCACAAGTTTTAAAAAGTTCACCTTTTTATATATTTGAAATACAAACCCAAGATTTGAGATGTTACAAGTACCCCCCCGGCCTTACAAGAATATCTTCCCGAGATTCCGTCACTCGGAAAAGAAGGAAGGGTAGTATGCTTGTGGCGATTCTCTCATTCCCAGTTGCTTCGTCTTTGGAATGATTTGTCTTGTCCTCCGTGTAGCTTCTTCAAGGATAAGAAGACGATGCTCACTGTAGGTAAGATCTTCTTGTACATCAAGACCTTCCAAAGGAGCTTGTTCGGTAGAAACACGGGGGAATTTATTCAATTGAGACACGTGGAATACATTGTGTACTACTAAAAGTGTAGCGGCCAAGTCCAACTAGTAGACCACATCTCCTCTTCTTTTAATGATGCGGAAAGGTCTGACATATCGAGGTGCTAACTTGCCTTTCATGCTGAATCGTTGTGTGCCCTTTAGTGGAGTGACTTTGAGATATATAAAATCATTTTGTTCAAAGCTCAAGTCGCAAAGACAATGATCCGCATATCTCTTTTGTTGTGATTGTGTTGTGTGTAATCGGTATCGTATCAACCGAACCTGGTCATCGGCTTCTTGAATTGAGTCTGCACCAAAGGGTGGTCTCAGATACTGAATTTATAGGAATTTAGGAACAAGAATCGACGAATTTGGAGTTCGTATGAAGGAGAACGAACATCTGGAAGTTGAATATCACAAGAAAAGATAGAATCCGAGTACTACTCTTCTCCCGAGCACTGTTCATCTTCCGAGATTGTTCGCTCCGAGCACTGTTTACTCCGAGCACTGTTCATCTCTTAGATACTGGTTATCTTCAAGTACTCTTCATCATTGAGTACTATTCACCTCAAAGTACTAATCATCTCGCATGATTAGAAGGAGTTACGACAACACTGGTCGAAATAGATTTTGACTACACTAGTCAGAAGAGGTTTCAACAACTACTCTAGTCAAAAGAGATTTCAACAACATTGGTCGAAAGAAAGATTTCGACTGCACAGGTCGAAAAAGATTTCGACAACATTGGTCGAAAGAAAGGTTTCGACTGCACTAGTCGAAAGAAAGCTACGACTATCTAGTCGAAAAGCTACGATTACCTAGTCGGCGGAAACTATGACTATCTAGCAAAAGGAAGCTACGACTACTTAGTCGATGGAAACTATGACTATCTAGTTGAAGGAAGCTACGACTACATACTCGACAGAAAGTACGACTATCTAGTCGAAGGAAACTACGACTATCTAGCACTACTAGACAAAAGTACACTCACGCACGGTTCGAATCACATTGCGATGGTTTTTGAACCATCTGAATTTTTATGCCTACGATAATAGTTGGTTATCACTGACGGTTTTTTAACCGACTGTGATAAGGCTCAACACAGACGGTTTTTAGTTGAAACCGTCTATGAAGGGTACGGTCACTATCACGCATTTGCTTTCAACTAAGAATCAGATGTGAAGGGCCACTATCACGCACGGTTTGTAAATAGAACCGCCCATGATAGTGGCCCTTCACGAAAGATTTTTGTTGAAATCGCCTGTGATAGTACTGCTCCTGCATTGATTCCAACCAAAAACCGCTACGTATAAGAAAGAATAGACGTGTGATAGGTATAATAGAGCTCATATGCAAGTATACAAGCATGAGATAAAGTAGTAGCGTGAAGCAAAGAATAGGCATTTGTTTTTTAGACATAGATTAGGGCTACGAGAGCTAGCTATTAAGTAATGCAAGAAATATGTTTACAGTTATATGTGTTTGAATAGGAATAAACATGCGGTTGTGTGATAAGTCAGTCAAGATAGGGTTTACTGGAGCGAGGAGCAGGGACGTACCTGGGAGGTGGCTTCGGAGGAGGAAGGGGTAAGAGGAGGCCGAGCGACATCGAGGCCAAGCGGTGTCGAGGTCGGGGAGAAGGGGCATCGGGGAGGCGGGAAGCAGCAGGGCGTCGGGGTAGGGAGAGAGGGTCACCGACTCATCGTCGGCCGAGTGTGCAGTCGGCCGGGAGGAGGCTTCGGGCGTCGACGAGCAGGTCAGAGGCGAACGAGCGGGCTAAGGCGCTGGGGAGGTGAAGGGGCAAGAGTAAGACCGAGTGACGAGTAAGAGTGCACAAACCCTATTGATTCCCTCTTAAATAAAGGGTCATCACAGACGGTTCTTAATAAGAACCGTCTGTGATGACTTAGATTATCACAGACGGTTCTTGTTTAGAACTGTCTGTGAAGTATCACAGACGGTTGTATTTAGAAACCGTTTGTGATAGGTCCATATCACAGACGGTTCCAAGAGAACCGTATATGACCATGTTATTACAGACGATTCCAAAGGAAACGTCTGTGATGAGTGAAGGACCGAAATGGCAACAGAGGGGGGGGTGAATGGTGCTTTAAAAATTAGGAGCTCCCCTTTGCTATAATTAAATAAGACCTACAAAGTCCTCTGGATAACTCAAGAAGAGTGAAGCAAAATCAGAGAACGAAAATGAAACTTGAGATCGCTCAGAAATCGGAAGTTCGATTCTACCCGGCAGAGTTCCGCACTCGGAAGTTCGGGGTTCATCGGAAGTTCCGCCTGCGGTAGTTCCGCCTTGGACAATCGGAAGTTCCGATTGTCCTGACCGAAGAACAGTACGCTCGGGTTTTTCCCAAAAATCCAAAGTGCTAAATCTTGAATGCTCTTCTCTGGTCAAGTTTCACAGGATATCATCCTAAACAACATCTTGACCTCATGGAGAAGAATCGCAATCAAAGATTCAAAAATCAAGCCAAAAACGGATTTCTTGAGAAAGGGGCAAGAAAGACCAAAACTCACAATATGCACGATTCTCGATTCTCGACTTATGAAACTTTGATAATAGATTAGCAATATCAAAGCGATTCTAGATATGAAGATTCAAGCTATTTCATAAGACGAATCAAGAGATACATCAAAACCCTAGCTATTCAACATGAGCAGAGAGAAGGAAGAGGATATAAACAAGTAATCAAAACTCGAGTTTCATTGATAGATATCAAATGTTTACAGATGGAAACATAGAGGAATGATTACATAAGATTTGAGATCATACTCTCCCTCTCAACAAGCTCTCAAAAAGCAAAACAAATCCTTTTTAGAGCTAACCTAATTTTCTCTCACAAAAGGTCTAACCCTAACCCTGTGGTTCTCCCTATTTATAGCCTTGGCTAATGGGCCTCAACCCATTAAGCCCGCTACACCGAACGGAACCGCCTCCACTTTTGCCGCTGCGAAAAGACCCTTTCGCCCCTTGCGCACCTTCCGAAGCCTCCGTACACCTTGTTGTGCACGACTGCAACCGCTTCAAGATTCACGCCGTCTTGACACATCCGGCCGTTCGACCTCAACGCCTCCTGCGCCTAGTCCGGTCCACGTGTCTCGCCACGACTCCATCTTGATGCCTGCGATCAACACAGCAAAAACACATCACATAGCATTGCACAATAACATAGCATCAATATTTGTATAAGACTCAAACTCATACAAAATCAAAATCACAATTTAACCTTCTCTCGATTACGGACACAATCGGAAGTTCGATTTACCACGGCGGAAGTTCCGATTCGAGGCTATCCGCACTTGTCGAAATTATCGGAAGTTCCGTGCTTACCATCTGCGGAACTTCCGATCTTCTAACATCCGCACTTCAAAAATTCTATTCGATTTTCGTCTCGGAGGAATCTCAATACCGTATTATCGGACACTCCGCTACCCCATGTGCGGAAGTTCCGATTTCCTTCAGCCGAGAGCAAAACCCAGATAAATCGGAAGATCCTATTTTCAACACCGGTAGTTCCGATTAATCGGAACTTCCGCTCCATACACAGCGGTAGTTCCGATTTCCTGACTCGACCAAACAATCCAAACTGAAAACCTCAACTCTCAATCTAATCAACACACTTGTCAAATACTCATCACTTAGAGTGGAGGACCTCTCACATGGTCTCTCAATCTCCCCCTTGATGAGTATATTGACAATTACCGAAAAAGCATAAGATGAGTTTGAGATTCCAGTCAACCAAGGTCTAAACAAGAGAATTAAGCTCAAGACCAAGTTGACAAAAAGAGAAAGACTTGAGATGAGATGAAAGAGCAATTTTCGCACAAAACTCAAGGACTTGAGATGAGATGAAAGAGCAATTTTCGCACAAAACTCAAGGCTTTTCTTCAGAAGGCTTTTTCTCACACACATTCTCCCCCTTTGGCAATAAAATCATCAATATGTAGAAAAGGGAGGAAAAGACTATATGATGTTCATTTTAAGCATTAGGAGCCATGTAGATTATCCAAAATGACTATTAGAGTATTACACCAAGCCATAACACAGAAGAATGCTATCAAGATCATGACAATCGATGTATAGAAGAGCTAAGACAGAAAGTCCATAATCTGATTAATGATCCAGTTCTTTAGCAAGTCAAATAAGTCAAGATTGAAATCTAGCTAAAGATATCCAAGGATGATGCAAGCCATGTCAAATAATCTAAGTTGAACCAAGAACTCATACTGAACAGTTTAGAGTGCTACCAGTTGAAGAAGGACTCATTTTATCCAGGACTTGGTCTCTTTAGAGATAAGCATTTTTAGCACAAGTTTCTTTTTCTGAAGACTTTTTATGATTTTATCTTAGTAAAGCAAGCTCTGGACTAGGTGCCATCCACAACTGCCTCCTAAGCTTCAACCATTTTTTTTTATTTTAAACTATGTGCTAGATCTCAAGCCTTATGCGACCACTCCAAGCAACAGACTTAAGGAAGTGATCTTAGGTCATCCAAGGCTCCCACGAGTTCATGCCTAGTGCAATGGCAAGCCGTCTCATGAGAAAGATTTGGTGAGATCGGTTTTTCGCACAAAGAGATCATTTTTGCTTTTGAAGTTTTAGACCAATGATTAGAGATAAGTCATATTTCTTAACAAACCGACATAGCTTACTCAAAAGTCCAAAAGAGATTCAGGACTCAACTCAGCCTACTTGACATGGCGAAGATCATAAAAGGATAGTTTTAACCAGACTAGTCTCAAGAGCTATCAGACAAGATTTTAATTCAAGTTTAGCATTTTTAAGTACCTTAGCATGGCAAAGACTAAACTACACATAAAAGTCATGATAGATCTAGCGCTTTAGCATAAATCATGGCAAGATGTAAAAAGTGAAAACAGATCATAAAGGATAATAAACAAGGCTCCATTTGATTATTATGCAATGCTTGATGAAATACACAAAAATCCAGATTCCCTTCAGAATGAGATGCATCTTTTAATTCAAAGTTGAGTTAAGACACAATTAAGAAAATGGAATAACCAAGAATAACTCCCCACAGACCAAAGGAACAAAAACGAGAATCTGAAAATAAAAATAGAAAAGGCGATCCTTTAGAGCATAGAAAGATATAGAAAAACTATCGCTCAGACAGGTTCTTATCTACCCCATATGATTCTAGGACTATCAGCTGATCTACACATACACTAAGGAGCAAACACTGTCCCTGTCTACCCAAGGGTGGCCCGACCCTTGCTAGATCCTATAAGAAGTGAGTAAGCTCTACTTAGAGAAGGAAGAACCACTAATAAGCAGCATCCTAGAAGCACAAGACAAGAAGTAGTAGTCAAAGCAATTTGGCAAGAGAGACACTCTAACCTATGCTGGAAGGACTTCGACCCGAAATATTTAAAGAAATGAAACCAGAAAGGAGTAAGCGTATAATATAACATAATATAATATAATATAGTAGTAGCACAACGCTCCCCCTCACAAAGATCGTAGGACAAACCACCCCAAGCTCTCCATGAGAAATAAAACCGAGCCGCCCAGAGGCTTAGTGAAGATATCATAACCGGTGCTCACTCTCCACAAACTGGAGCACAATGTCACCCTTCTCTACATGGTCTCTAAGAAAGTGATATCTGATATCAATATGCTTGGTCCGAGAATGTTGCACTGGGTTCTTGGCAATGCAAATTGCAGACGTGTTATCACAGAAGAGTGGAACGCAATGATAGATAGCCCGAAATCCTGCGGTCGAGACCATCCAAAGCACTTGGCTACAAAGAATCGGCTGCGACAACGTGCTCGGCCTCTGCAGCGGGTGCGAACACCGGATTGCTTCCTTGACGACCGGAGACAAGAGAAGTGCCAATGAATTGGCAAGTGCCGAAGTGCTCTTCCTATCTATCCTACAGCCAAAGAAAATCTGCATCGGAGAAGGCTCTAAGAGATAGACAAGAAGAGGAAGAGTACCGGATGCCATAGTCAATGGTAGCTCGAAGGTACCGAAAAATGCGCTTCACCGCCTGACGGTGAGATACGCGAGGAGAAGCTCAAATCGAGCACAAAGACACACGAAAAATGTATGTCCGGTCTCGAGGTCATGAGGTACAAGAGAGAGCCAATCATGCTCTGAACTCCTTTTGGTCAACAGGTTCGCCGTCTTCATCCGGATCCAGCAGCACAGTAGATGCCATCGGAGTTGATCTCGGCTTTCCATCATTCATGTCGAAGCGCTCAGAGGTCTCGAGTGTATTTGCCTTGATGAAGAAAGGTACCTCCGAGTCTGCTTTGATTTGGAAGCCAAGGAAGAAACTCAACTCGCCCATCATGACATCTCGGAAAACCGGGAAAGCGAGCACGCGAGGAGCCGCTAAAGATAATGTCATCCACATAACCGACGAAAGAAGATCGGTGCCTAGACGGCGGATGAACAAGGTCTTGTCAATTTTACCCATCTCAAAACCATGGCTCGTGAGATAGGACTTAAGCCTTTCATACCAAGCTCGGGAGCTGCTTGAGTCCATACAAAGCTTTGGAAAGCTTTGTAGACATGGTTAGGGTATCTGGGGTTCTCGAAACCGGAGGTCAGCTCACATAGACTTCTTCCTCAATAAGGCCATTGAGGAAGGCACTCTTGACATCCATCTGTAAAGCTTGAAACCCTTAGAAGGCTGCAAAGGCAAGCGAGATTCTAATGGCTTCAAGTCTAGCTACAGGGGCAAAGGTCTCTTCGAAATCTAGACCCTCAACTTGAGAGTACCCCTGAGCTACCAGTCTAGCCTTGTTTCGAATGACTAACCCATCTTCACTTTGCTTGTTCTTGAACACCCATTTGGTCCCAATGATATTGTGACCTTGAGGGCTCAACAAGGGACCGCACCTTGTTCCTTTCAAAGTTTTCCAATTCCTCGTGCATGGCGTTAGTCCATGACTCATCGAAAGAGCATGACAAGCGTCTTTAGGCTCAAACGAGGCAACAAAGGCAGAATGGAGACAGAATAGAGACATGCCAGGTTTTGAACGAGTGACTCGCTCAAAGAGATCTCCAATTATCTGCTCAAGGATGGTCCTTTTGAATGTGTCTTGGAGGTCGGGGTGAGATGAAGAAGTGGCCTCTACCTCATTAGCAGACGAGATAGGGACAGAGCCACTAGCTTCAGAAGAAGCAGAAGGTAAGGGCTGATCTCCTCGAGGTGCGGTGGAAGAGGGCACCTCAAGAGGAAGAGAAGGAACTGGATCGGGTAAACAACCCTCATCTCCATCCTCCTCATCGTCCACAAAGATGGACTCAGACTGCTCTAAGGAACCTGAGATATCAGGCCTAGTCCCTGGACTGGCCTCATCGAAGGTCACCTCACAGGTTTCTAACAATTTACTAGATTCGCGAGCCTGCACTCTATAGGCACGAGAAGAAGTCGAGTAACCCAGAAAGATCCCATCACAAGATCGTGACTCGAACTTATCTAGGTTCCCAGACTTCAGAATAAAACACTTGCAACCAAACACACGAAAATGCGAGATGCTGGGTTTTCGCCCATATCTCAACTCATACAGTGCGATGCAAGAGTGCCCAAGAAAAACTCATTAGAAACATGACAAGCAAAGCAATTCCCTCATTAAAACTTCCTAGGTGTAGAGTACTCATCAAGCATCGTCCCGCCATCTCGACCAAGGTGCGGTTCTTCCTCTCCACAACGCCATTTTGTTGGGGGACGTATGGAGACAGAACGGTGCTCTACACTGCCTCACCACAAAAACTCTCAAAGTAGGAATTCTTGAACTCGGTGCCATTATCGGTCGAATTGCTCGTAATGCACAGGGAGCTCAACAGAAAGCCTACTAAAAGACCACGAAAAGAGTAAACGTCTCATCCTTCGAGGCTAAGAAAACACCCAAGAATACCTCGAGAAGTCATCGACCACGACAAGTACGTACCACTTCCCTCCTACTGACTGCACTCTAGCTGGTCCTACTGTGTCCATATGGAGCAGTTGACCTGGTGCATCTGTCATAGTCACTGTAACTGGAGGATGTGAAGCGGCAACCATTTTGCCGTGTTGGCAAGGAGCACAAACAAGATCCTTGACCATTTTGAGTTTCGCAAACCACGAATGAGATCGTGGCGCTAACTCGGGTCGATGATCAAATCCTATATGACCAAGTCTCCTATGCCGAGAAAGTCAAATCACGGGATTCGAAGCAATTAAACATCGGAGAGGATCACGGAAGATCGGAAAAATCAGCACGAAAGATCCTCCCATATCGAGAAATCCCGCAAACTAGACTACCCAAGAATCAAGAATTTTGCAATTGTTTTCTTAAAGCTCACCTCGAAACCGAAATCATCGGTGGTGAGAGGCCGAAAGCGATTATCTGCGACTTACTTACTAAGGCAACATCTTTTAAAATAAAAGAATCATTAATGCTCACAGTACCTTTAGCGATGACGCGCCCAAATGAAGCATCTCCAAGGTGATCGTCTCATCACACGAGCGCGGGCTAGGAAGAAAACCAACGAGACTCACCACCATATGACGTGAACAACCGAGTCTACAATCCGGACCTTTCCCTTCCTGCCGGCGACCACGAAGTCAAGCAGAGAGTAAAGTCTCGATCTTGGGGTGAATCAACGATGATTTTGGCACCCAATCTTGAGTAACACGCGAGCAGATGAAGTAGTCAAGCAAGACCGACCTCTATCTACCCTACGCTCTCGTCACTCAACAAGTCAAAGATCTCGACTGTTCTTTGGATCCGATTGCTATGAAAGAGCGAGTCAAGTGCGAATATCTTGATCTCGCCATGGTAGCTATCTCGAAAGGAAAACGAGATCTACCCTCGGGGCGCGGGTTACGACCAAAGGGAGCATGAGGACGAAACTCGAAAACTCGGAAAAACCAAGTCCTCGATCTTGCCCAAAACTATCGATGGAACAAATCTAGACCTCGTGTTGGTCTTAGGTGCACTCAAGATGCAGGGTGACCTCGAATGTGCCTAAGAGACTCAACACGGTCTCTGCGCGATCTTGGCGCTGAAGCAATGATCAACTAAATGTCCATCTTTCGACAAAGGTGCAATGATACTTCGCCTTCGAGGGGCAAGCTGCAGTGGAATCACCTTCTTTGTCAAATCCTTTGAACAAAACCCATTGAATTAAAATTTACTTTCTCGGACTGGGCTTAGTTTTGATCACACACAGTGCTATGGTTTTGAGCACGGCGTGGATGCTTCCTCATATCCTCCCGGATATCATACCCTAGACCTTGATTGAATCTGCAAATTTTAGATTTGTCTAGAATGAGATTGAGCTTCTTCTTGCCTCCTACAAACCTCTCGAGAGTGTTCATAAGATCTTGACACTCCGAAAGAGAGAGTGCAAGAAGAGCGAGGGAAGAAGAGACAATGCGAAGGTAAGGAGGCGGAAGAAGAACCAACAGAGGAAAGATTGGCTTGTGCACGGTACCGACTTTGAGGGACAGTCCTCTAGCTAGCGATTGGTTCACGTTACTAGGCGTCTCTACCAAACCCTTAGGCTTCTTCCCAACACACAATACAAGCGGATGATTGTGTCTCTAGAAGGTCCTTAGTTAGTTTCACACATTTTTCATCCAATGCAACCAAATCACATTTTAGTTTATTACAATGATTGCAAGGTGAGCTAACAAGGTCCTTAGAAGCATCTTGAGCCAATTTATTCTGTGATCAATCATTTCTTGAAACCGCTTAGATCTGATTCTAATTCAAGATTAACTTGGACGATTTAAACAAGAAGCAATAGGCTCTAGTAGCGCAGCTTGAATTCAAGAATTTTGTGATCTGCCTGCTTTAGGTTCATCTTGAGATTATTACAATTTTCACAAGTTTGAGGCAGATCAAGCAACATGGTATAAAGACCTCTAAGCGAATTGTCCTTAACCTCACATGAGGTGCAAGCGATAGCCTCAACAAAGAGTGGATGAAGAAGGTGCTACCCTACTCATCTCTAATTCAGCAAGAAGGCTAATGTTCTCTTCCTTAATCATGTCAAGTTTAGAGGACACACTATCATGTAAGGTCCTTAGTTTTTCCATATCATCAATCAAAGCACAAGATGTGTCACATTCATCACGGGAGGGAGCGGATGTAAGTAAAGTGAGCTCCGTGATAGTCTAACTACTTCCTTCTCCAACCCAACACACTTAGTCCTAGACTTAGCATGGAATCTACCTAGCTTAAGAAAAGCATCATTAAGCTGGTCATAAGTGGGACTAACCTCGTCGAGTCGGAGTGGCTCGTCGGCTCGTCGCTCGATTCGCCGAGGGCCATGAAGCACATCTTAGGAGAAGTTGCCGTCGTCCTTGGGATCATGATCGTCCTTCCCATCATCGTCCTCCACCCCTCCACCTCGCCGGTGTCCAGCTCGTCGAGGCGGTGAGGACGCGATGGAATGACTTCTTAGCCTTCCCAAAGTTGCGGAACTTCTTCTTGCCTTGGTCAGTCTTTGAGGGCTTCGTGTTGCGGTTCTTGTCGATGTAGTCGTTCTTGCTTGGACCGCCATAGTCACCTTTGCCCTTCCCAAGCTTGGGACGGTTTGCTCGGATGTGGTTGGGGCCACCACACTCGAAACAAATCACAGGGACCTCCTCTCTTACCATCCCTCCTCCTCTTGTAAGCATGGGAAAACTTCCGAGCTAGGAGGGCTAGCTGTTCATCCTCAAGTCGCTCTAGCGATCATCGGTTATGTCACGAGAGCGGCTAGGAGAACCCACGTGTCGACTCGAAAGAAGATCCGTAAGTGGGATCGATGACTAAAGCCATCGTTGTGACTTCGACCTTGAGAGACAATGTCAATCTCGTGAGTCTTGAGGCGCGAGTAAAGCGCATCAAGAGTCGTGTCGAGAGGTCCGTGCTATCTTTGATGGTAGTCACTTTCATCTCCCAAACACGAAGATCAAGTGCGAAAGCATCGTCGGCGTTATCCGAGTCGGGTATGTAAGACCGACCGCTCGGAGGTTGCTCAAGATTTTGTGAAAACGCGAAAAGCACTCGTCTAAAGATTCACGACAAGCATTTCAAATTTCTTGTACTCACGCTTGAACTGGTCTTGTCGAACCGTCTTAATCGAGTGGTGCCCTCATGATATGCATCGAGGGTCACCCGGATGTAAATGGCGAAATCAAATGAAAATACGATCAAACTCATACGCTTAAACCACGAATGATTATGTTCCTTGCCTTAGCATTTGCCTCAACATCGACCATATTTCCCACATTGATGTTCTCATCGGCGAGGCAAAGAAATCTAACTTTCACCTTTCTCGGATGGCATACCCGAGCACGGATATACGTTTCCATTCGGCTCTTCGGAAGGGTAATCCGGACCATCAAAGACCGGAGGCTTGGTGGAATACTTGTCGTTGCCATGGCTCAACCGACCGGTTAAGATCTATCAAGAAGAGCTAACCGGCTCGATACCAATTGAAGGACCGAAATGGCAGCAGAGGGGGTGAATGGTGCTTTAAAATTAGGAGCTCCCTTTGCTATAATTAAATAAGACCTACAAAGTCCTCTGGATAACTCAAGAAGAGTGAAGCAAAATCGAGAACGAAACTTGAACTTCGTGATCGTAGAAATCGGAAGTTCGATTCTACCGTGCATAGTTCCGCACTCGGAAGTTCCGGGTTCGATCTGGAAGTTCCGCTGCAGTAGTTCGCCTTGGACAATCGGAAGTTCGATTGTCTGACCAAGAACGATGCGCTCGGGTTTTCCCAAAAATCCAAAGTGCTAAATCTTGAATGCTCTTCTCTGTCAAGTTTCACAGGATATCATCCTAAACAACATCTTGACCTCATGGAAAGAATCGCAATCAAAGATTCAAAAATCGAGCCAAAAGCGGATTTCTTGAGAAAGGGCAAGAAAGACCAAAACTCACAATATGCACGATTCTCGATTCTCGACATGAAACTTTGATAATAGATTAGCAATATCAAAGCGATTCTAGATATGAAGATTCAAGCTATTTCATAAGGCGAATCAAGAGATACATCAAAACCCTAGCTATTCAACATGAGCAGAGAGAAGGAAGAGGATATAAACAAGTAATCAAAACTCGAGTTTCATTGATAGATATCAAATGTTTACAGATGGAAACATAGAGGAATGATTACATAAGATTTGAGATCACACTCTCCCTCTCAACAAGCTCTCAAAAAGCAAAACAAATCCTTTTAGAGCTAACCTAATTTTCTCACAAAAGGTCTAACCCTAACCCTGTGGTTCTCCCTATTTATAGCCTTGGCTAATGGGCCTCCAACCCATTAAGCCCGCTACACCGAAACGGAACCGCCTCCACTTTTGCCGCTTGCGAAAAGACCCTTCGCCCCTTGCGCACCTTCCGAAGCCTCCGTACACCTTGTTGTGCACGACTCGCAACCGCTTCAAGATTCACGCCGTCTTGACACATCCCGACCGTTCGACCTCAACGCCTCCTGCGCCTAGTCCGGTCCACGTGTCTCGCCACGACTCCATCTTGATGCCTGCGTCAACACGAGACAAAAACACATCACATAGCATTGCACAATAACATAGCATCAATATTTGTATAAGACTCAAACTCATACAAAATCAAAATCACAATTTAACCTTCTGCGCATATTCTCGACACAATCGGAAGTTCCGCGCTTACCAGCGGAAGTTCCGATTGCTTCAACATCCGCACTTGTCGAATTATCGGAAGTTCCGTGCTTACCACTGCGGAACTTCCGATCTTCGGAACATCCGCACTTCCAAAAATTATATTCCGATTTTCGTCTCGGAGGAATCTCAATACCGAGATTATCGGACACTCCGCTACCCCATGTGCGGAAGTTCCGATTTCCTTCAAACAGAGCAAAACCGGATAAATCGGAAGATCCTATTTTCAACACCGGTAGTTCGATTAATCGAACTTCCGCTCCATACACAACAGTAGTTCCGATTTCCTGACTTCGACCGAAACAATCCAAGCGAAAACCTCAACTCTCAATCTAATCAACACACTTGTCAAATACTCATCACTCAGAGTGGAGGACCTCTCACATGGTCTCTCAATGAGGCGTCTTCTATAGCCTATTTTGTAGTAGTGTAGCCGAAGGAAACAATGACTATCTAGTCGAAGGAGCTACGACTACCTAGTCGAAGGAGCTACGATTACTCTAGGCGATGGCGGCGGCCGATCGCAGCTCATCGGCGCTACGCACCACGGCAAGCTATGAAAAGGTACGCAAAATGAAGAGGAGGAGACGCTGAACCTTAGGCGATACCTTATGACGGCAGAGCACAACAGAGTGGTCGGCGGCGAGGTGGTTTGGTGGCGGTGAAGTACAGTTTCTGGTAGCGACGGTGCTCCGATGGCCCTCCGACGAAGAAGAAGTACGCCTAAGATAGAACACGACAGGGCGAAGCTCCAAGTGTGGACAACGACACCAAATACCAACGGACGGCGGGGCAATCGACGGGGCTAGGGCTGGCGGCGGAAGAGCTTCGGCTTCAATTCCGATGGATAGAAATGGACAGAGTTGTCGTGGATTCAGGGAAAGGTGTGAGGGAAGAAATACGAAGGAAATGCCCCCTTTTATAGGGCAAGGATTAGTCGGAATGTCGAGGACGTGTGCGTGCATTATTGGCCGATGCGGTGGTGACGAGTAAAGCGGGTAAAGATGAAGAAACGGTCGATTGAGTACGACAGTGGGTGAAGGGTGATCGTAGCGAATAATTGGCATGATCTCGAGTGGAAACGGAAGCATCAATGCAGTTTTTGAACGAGATTAGCGGCGCTCAGGCTCGGACAAACGAAGACGAAGGGGAGGTCGGGGATGACAGGTGGGGTCAGGCGGAAGAGAGGGAGAGAGAAAGGTTGGTCGAGCAATTGGTAGCGGAAGGAAAAATCCGTGGAGCAAAGGAATTCGGCCCGACCACTGTTTCCAGATTTTTAAGAGATTTAGCGATTAAAATAGTTAAGATAATTTATTTAGGCTTTAGAAAATAGCAAATAAAGTTCAACAAACATGGAAAAATTCACAAAAATTTCCCTAGTCATTTTGGATTTAAATAAAATATTTTCAACTCATAATTGGTAATTAATTTTGGCTTTTAAATAATTAGGGGAAAGCTTTTAAAATTTCAGAAAATAATTAAATTTTATTTCCAACTGGAAAAAGAAATTTAGGTTATTCTGATGGCGTGGCGTGAGGTGCAAAAATGGTGCTGACATGCGGGCCCAACATGTGAGCGAGAGGGGTTGGCGCAGGCTGGAGCGAGCGCGAGGAAGATGAGCCGCGGCAGTTACGACCCATTGGCTCAGCTGGAATTCAAATCCGATTTCAAATTTTTAAACTGGCTGATTGTTGTTTGAATTTCTAAACATAACAAGCGGGCTTCAAAAATTATAATTTTTTTTCTTCCTTGTGTAAATTTGTTAGGATTTTATTTGTGTTGTGAGTTTCCTCGAAAATTCTTCCAGGTTGTTGTTTGCATGAATTTCACTAATTGATTTATGAAAGAAATTTAAAAATCATGCTAATATAGTTTTCCATACATAAACATGTTCAAAATTATTCTTCCATTTATTTTTGTTATATTTTATTAAAATTGCACTACTACAAAACAGGTCATAGAAGACGCCTCATCACGAGCATTTGGTTTCAAAGAACCGTGCAGTGATAAAATAATCCTGAGCGGTTCCAAGACGAACCGCGTGATATCACATCACGAGGCGGTTCTAGAGAACCGCGTGATATGTAGATATCATAGGCGGTTCGTGGTTAGAACGATGCAGCGAGCATCACGACGGTTCTAACCATGAACCGTCTGTGATACTAAGAATATCACAGAGCGGTTCGTGGTTAGAACCGTGCAGTGATGCTTCCTGACGATTCTAACCACGAACCGTTTGTGATGAGTATCTCATCACGAGCGGTTTGTGTATAGAACCGTCTGTGATTTTAGGGTTTTACCATGGCTTGATTTTTACCATGATTTGGGTTTTCCTAACCATGGTAAAACCTAAAATCACGAGCGGTTCTATACACAAACCGTCTGTGATGAGATACTCATCACAGACCGTTCGCGGTTAGAACCGTCTGTGATGAGAAGCTTATCACAGACGGTTCGTCATACGAACCGTCTGTGATATGTCATCAGAAACGGTTTTTGTATAAAACCGTATGTGATACTTTTATTTCGTTAGGCGGGAAAATAAAAATTTGCACTTAATGGCGGGCTCCCGAAAATCTCTCTATATTAACAGAGTCATTCATCTCCCCCTTTGCCATCTCCATCTCCTCCTTTGCCATCTCCATCTCCTCCTCTGTCATTTCTCCTCCTCTGCCATTTCTCCTCTGGCCTCTCCCGAGCTTGTCGCCCGCAGCATCCTCCACCTCGCCCCAGCCTCGTCGTCGCCGGCCTCCCACGACCTCGTCCTCCCCGGCCTCCTCTGCTTTGTTGCCCCGTCCTCCCCTGAGTTCGTCGCCTGTGGCCTCCTCCACCTTGCCCCAGCCTCATCGTCGCCGGCCTCCCATGACCTCGTCACCCCAGCCTCCCACGACCTCACTCTCTCTACTCCCCCCTTTTGCTCTGTGATGTGGATTACTACTGTGATGTGTTAGTGTTCTGTGAATGGATTGAATTGATGCTACTGTGATGTGGGTGATGCATGCCGTGTTATTTTTAGTGCTCTGTGAATGGATTGAGTTGATGCTACTATGATGCTATGACTATTGTGGGAAAGCTAGCGAAATCCAAAAATCAATATCATATTCATTAGCGAGGCTCGGGAGGCTCCAGACGAAGTGAAAATCTGTTTTCGTTTTTTTTTGCCATTGAAAAAACTATCACAGACGGTTCTATTCACGAGCAAATGCGTGATAGTCGCTATCCTGACATACTTCGTGAATAGAACCGTCTGTGATAGCCTTTTTCACAGACGGTTAAAAAACCGTCTGTGATGACATCGTGTGATGACATCGTGTCATCACAGACATAAAAATTCAGACGGTTCACTGTGATGATGGTTTAGAACCGTCTGTGATGAGCTTTTCTGCAGTAGTGTTGGGATTTTTGAGATGCTACATTTGGGAAGTATTTTCCTTTCGATTAACTGTCAGAAAAAAAAATCGGATTTTCGTGTGCTCATTCTCCCCACGAGTTGTCCTAACCATCGGGAAAAGACCGCCATCCTGGTATTGCATCATCTTTCAAAGAGTGTAGCATGTGATATGTTCTGGTCGAAGAACACCATGCATGCACTTAACAAGTCATCTCCACGGACATCGTGCATATTCAAATACAGCACTGACAGCAAGTAATGTGGCCAAATTAAAAGCAAGAATGGCGAGAGAGCACCACTAAAGGTTAACACTTAACACCGTGATTCGTAGAAAAGTCTTACTAGAAAATAGGAGCGATCAATTCACTATTGAAAATTGAGAAGATATATTTCATATATACAAGTTTTTATTACCTATAAATTGCCGTGTATTAGGAAAATAGAGCTAATCAGTGTGTTATAAATGGGAGAAAGAAACATCAATTTCCATAGTTAATTCCCAGCTAGTCAAAGGAACACCTAAAAATTAAAATTATGAGGATTACACCAATACAAATGTTGTTTCGTGATATACAAGGAACTAAATGACATCTCTTAGACTCACAATTACTATACGTGCGAGGCCCTTTTATTAGCATGGCGTATAGCCATGAACTAATCTAAGTCGCTAAAAAAATAAAACTTGAAAATCTGTACCATATATAGCTACACCTACTACATACAACAAGTTAATCAACAGTGACTGATCATGTGACTTCATTAAATCAAAATTCGAAACAAGATTTCAACAATATAATCCATCTAGCTATCACGTCCATCATGAGCAGGGAAGATGCCGTCCATGCCGCGGTCCCCGTTGCTGCCGGAGTTGAACATGACGTCAGCGAGGTCCACCACCGGGTAATCCGTGTCCCTCGCGGCGGTGGACACGTTCACCTGCGCGCTGCTTCCCTCGCCGATGCCGGCGCCAATGCCCCGGAGGCTGGGCGGCATCCAGCTGATGCCGAGGTGGATGGACGTGGACAGCGCCGCCGGGGACGCCTGCTCGGCGGGCGCCATGACGAGGTCCGAGGCAATGTCGAAGGCTGTCCCGGCGGTCGGAGAGTTGGTCACTGCGGTAGCGGCGGCCGTGGTGGCAGCGGCGGCGGGGAGGGTGAGTAGCGGTGTGGTAGAGGTGAGGCAGGTGTGGGTGCCGCAGTAGATGACCTCGTACGTGAAGGGATCGTGGTCCAGCCGCTGCACCTTCTTCTTGGCCTCGCACCCGTAGTAGTTCTTGTGAGTGCACCGGTAGTAGCTCCTGTGGATATATTAAAGCATGCAGCCCTTTTTATCTGATGTCCCCTCTGCGATATATGTAGTATATATGCAATTACTTTGTTCTCCTATCCTTCACATAATTAAGGTCAAGGATCATGCATCAACTATTCTCGAGGAAGATATATCATGAATTAAATATAACTAGTCATTAACTCGTTCATCGCACGGGCTACATGTTTTAAACATTGTTTTTTTAGTGCTAATATATTTTTTAAGTTTTTAACACCAATGCTGTTTAGCTGTGGATGATAAAGTTTTAATTTTGAAATTTTACTCATGAGTTGTGAATTGTTAAAATTTTGAAAATAATAATAATCAAAGATCTAATTTTCCATGATGACGACCACCATTTTAAATTCGGAATTTAAATTTTCATTGAAAACATATAACTTCAAGCATGCCATGACTCTTTGCTACAATTTGTATCAAACTCTATTCTTAGATCTAATTCAAGCTATTATCTAAAACAAATCTAAATAAATCAGTGACTGATTAGCATATTTAAATTTTTTCTTTAATCAATATGTGATTTTCTATAACTATTTTTTCAAAATTTATAGCTTTTTCACTTATTATGCGTCCTTACAGATTTGGCACCAACCTTTGTTGAAGTATATGACGTAGGTCTATGGCTTTCATCAAACACCATAAACGTATTATCCTTAATTAAATACAGGCAGTAGGCCGGCTAGTCTTCTGCATGTTTGCATGCGGGTAACACTTCGTTCATCTAAATCATGTAATTTTTTTTTCGTTCATGACATCTAGTTCATCTACATCTTGTACTTTTAAGCTGCATGTCATTAAATAGCATGCATATGTGCCATCCTTAAATTTTCATGTGACAATGCATGTCTTCTTTGTTTTATCATATGTGCCATGTCTGGGTACATAGTCCCATTGAAATTCCTTATTTGTATTAACGATACGATGTTTTGGACGAACGATACGACGTTGCTACGTCCAAACTTAATCCAAGCGTAGATTACAGCATCATAAAGAAAATAGTTGGCCTGGATGTTTTCTTTCGCTCTCCGATTAACATCGGAATTTCTAGCTATGCTTATTTTATTTGATTAATAGGAATTTTTAAAATTTTTACCCTCCTAAAATTAATGTCTAGAAGGACCTCCAATTAGTGTAGATATAGATAGATAGATTCCGCTCCTCCAGGGAGGGAGCGCAAAGTTTGGTCTCTCTCGCTTGATAGATCAGCTAGCATCTATATAATATGCACTAGTTTCTTAATTCCATGCACGCACGATATTTTTTAGAAGTTAATTTGTCTCTCTAGTCTGGCTGCCTAGCTAACTAGCTGTTCATAGTATGGACATTAATTACATGTATGCATGATTCGTGCTGTGACGGAGATCTTTCGTTCGGTGGATCGATGGTACACGGAGTAGACTTGACATGCATGGTTCGGTCTTAACTAATTTCTCGCTTACACACCACAACGAGACGCACGAACGTGAGCAAGTGGGGTAGAAAAATTAAACAAATGGGAATCGCTAATCATGCCATGTGTATATTGCTATTAGAGCTCTCTCAAGTACGTACTTACGTACCGAGGTGGGGAAAGCAAAAATAGTGGAGCAAATTGACGTGAAATGTGAAATAGGCACTACTACCAGACCAAAATGAGTGTGAAAGCATGATCAGTTACTTGAATGAATCTGCAGATATATCGGACTGGCAGCTAGCAAGTGCACAAATGCTATACGCCTATATATACACATAAGCAAATTTGAAATCCTTAAAATCCAGCAAAACAGTAATAAATCTGGATTACTGTCATCTCAATTCATTTTACCAAAAGCAATTAACGATCGTATACTATGTTCCTTCATAAGTTGTGCAGCAAAAGAATTAATGAGAGACATTCGATTACCTCGGGTATCTGGAGCCCAGGATTTCCTTCTGCCCGTACTTGCGCCACGTGTACCCGTCGTCGGGTGGCAGCTCGGTGTTGCTCGTCCGCTGCGCGGGAACCATCAACGTCATCCTCTCCCCACTCTCCCTCCTACCACTAAAGCAAACAAAAACATCATTAGCTTAATCTAACTAGCTAACTCAACTCAACTCAACTGTTTCCATCACAAAGTAGCAAGCTAGGATCTTCACTAATTTATTAGTACTTTGAATCAACTCCGGTAAATTAAAGTGCTAATTCGATCTTCCGTGTAAACTCTCGTGTAACTTCTCTGTAACGGCTCATGACCTGGCAAGCAATTCACAACGCCGTTCCGTCGCGGTCGCTGAGAACAAATTAAAGACTAGCGCGCGGTAGCAGATGCGTGTGACGAAAATTCCGTGGCCTTTCCAAGCGGTGACGTGGTAAAGGGTCTCCGGTTTTGAACTCTTGACCGCCAAATTTTAAAGGACGAACAGGCCTTGCTAGGTAGCCCTGTCCGGAACCCTAACGTACGCTACGCCAAGTTAGTACGTGCGTACCTCCTCCTGCCCTGCCGCGGCTGGAGCGGCGGCGGCGACCGCGACGACGGCACCTGCCGCCTCATCGGGCCACCCGACGACGTGCCCGCGCCGTCCGCCCTGGTGCGCATCTCCGGAGGCGCTGGCCCGCCGAGCACATCGGCGGGTGCGTGGAACGAAGACTCCTGCGGGCGCCCCAGGTGCGCCGACGGCGCCCCGAGGAACGGGTTGGCGCCGGCGTGATCCTCCGGGCAGGACAGGCCGAGGAGGTCGAGCGGCGGGCGGTAGCCCTCGGAGCCGCCGTGGGGCAGAGGCGCGGTCGCGTGCACGTCCACGCCGAGCCCGTGGAGGTGCAGCATGCTGATGGCCCTGTTGTACGCGATGACAATGCCGTGGCAGCGCTCGGCGAGGTAGGCCCGGTCGTTCTGGGTCGCCGGGAGCTCGCTCATGAGCTCGCTGGCGAGCCGGAACGCCTCGTTGATCTGAGAGAGCACTTCATCCATCGCTCCAAGCTCGGCGCCGATCGTCGTCGTCCCTTTGGTTTCTCGATGATCAAAGGTGGTGAGTAGTATTGCTAATGGAGGAGTTAGCTGCGGTGCAAGGACGTGCATGAACAATGGCGTATGTACTATGCGATGTTGAGTTAGCTAGGCTGGCTAATTTATCTATACGAGGTTAAGTAACAGGAAGGCATTGTGTGTTGCAACTAAGGAGGCAGTATATAGGAAACAACGTGGCACGTACTACGTGAGGAGACTGGCTAGCTATGTGCATGCGGTAAAAAGAAAAAGAACTGGTCATCGGTCATTGGGGATTAATTGTTAACTGCTTAATTGTTGATTGCTGCTTGGTGATCGAGTCACTCTCACTACTCTTGGTTGGGTCATGGGGAAGACCATGAAACTTGAAAAGGAAATTGAACGTTGAAGGATCTTAATTCTGGCGTTCTTTGGCCGCAGACTTTGCGCAACTTTTCATTTGAAGAGTCTCCGGCAAATTAAAAAGAGTGACACGTCAAAACCACTGAGAGCCAGAAAGGTTCAGTTTGAATTGGTGCAAATTAAAGGTGCGTAGTCATGCATGGCATAAGAATAGATGCTAATTAGTGGCGTCAATCAACTTAATTATCGCTCCAAATTGAAACACAATTTGGTTTATATCCACACGATAATTTAGGCTATGTACGTTTGACCTGCATTTTCTTAATCCAGAATCCTCTGTAAAAATACTGTGCTACTCACTAAATCAGTAGGTAATACTCACAGTATACATTGCTGAATCATTTCATACACATCGAAGACTGAACATATCATAATATTACAACCATCAGAGTTAAAAAGATTGCGTCGGTCGAGTTTACATAAGAGGGCGAACAGGTCAAATGAGTTCATTACATACAAAATACGAAATAGGCACGAATACTACAACAAAGCAGGCCATAGAAGGCGCCTCATCACGTAAGGCGAACCGTCGTGATATCGAATATTACGAGCGGTTCTATGATATTCTCAATATCACGAGCGGTTCGTGATTAGAACCAACCGTGCGTGATACGAGAAAATATCACGCAGACGGTTAGCGGTTAGAACAAATGCGTGATTTTAGATTACTATACCATCAATTGTGTGCCGCGGCAGATGATTGTGTGCCACGGCAGAGGATTAGCTGCCCAAATCCTACCACGGCAGAGTATTGGCTGCCATGGTAAAATTAGAGAGTAAGAAAAATTTCAAACTATGGTAAAAATCCAAGCTATAGTAAAATCAGAGAGCAGAAAAATTCCAAACCCATGATAAAAATCCAAGCCATGGTAAAATCCAAAATCACAGACGGTTTTAACCGTCTATGATGAGCAACTTATCACACACGGTTCATGATCTGAACCGTCTATGATATGTCATCACAGACGATTTTTGTATAAAACCGTATATGATACTTTTTTTGTTGGGCGGGAAAACAATAATTTGCACTAAATGGGTGGGCTGCCGAAAAACTCTTTATATTAATAGAGTCCTCCATCTCCTCCTTTGTAATCTCCATCTCCTCCTCTGCCATTCCTCCTCTGCCATCTCCGTCTCGCCCTGACCTTGCACTCCGGCCTCCCCCGAGCTCGTCGCTCGCGGCCTCCTCCACCTCACCCCAGCCTCGTCGTCGCCAGCCTCCCACGACCTCGTCGCCCCGGCTTCCTCTACTTCGTCGCTTGCGGCCTCCTCCACCTCGCCCCAGCCTCGTCGTCGCCAGCCTCCCACGACCTCATCGCCCTAGCCTCCCATGACCTCACTCTCTCCACTCCCCCCTTTTGCTCTGTGATGTGGATTACTACTCTGATGTGTTAGTGCTCTGTGAATGGATTGAGTTAATGCTACTGTGATGTGGGTGATACCGTGTTGTTTTTAGTGCTCTATGAATGGATTGAGTTGATACTATTGTGATCTTTGTGGCTATTGTGGGAAAGTTAACGAAAAGTGTGGATATCGTGAGGATATGTGCACGATCTCGGGATGATGAGTCAATTGGCAATGGCTTTGTTGGTTTGCAAAATCTCGCGTTTTCGGGGTTTGCTTCATCTTTGTCGGACCACGGCGGTCGGCCGGTGGTTTAGGCGGTCAGACCGCCCTTGGGACGGTCGGACCGGCAGTGGTGGCCGGTCGGACCGGCCTGACCTAAAAATGGATTTTGGGGCTAATCCAAAAATAGGTTGTGTAGGCGGTGAGGAGTCTCACGGATGTGGTTTCATCATTTTGGAGCTCCAGTCAAAAGTTCTATTGAGTTGAAAATTCCGAAAGGTTTGGATTTTCAAGCTGGAATTTTAGCTAAGTCCTTTGGGCGATCCGACCGCCGTTGTGGGAGCGATCCGACCGGCTGAAATCGGTCGGACCGGCCTTGTGGAAATGATCGGGCCGTGATGACTTGGAGGTTAGCCAAGTTCGCATTGATGTGTTTGATTGTGGTTAATGTTTGGTTATCAATGCTTTATTGATGTATATTGCATTGCGGAACTAACGTGGGTCAAGTTGTGAAGAACTTGTTCCCGGAAACGATTTGGTTGTCTATTGCTGTGCAGGTGGCTTGCGAGTCAACGACGTCAGCGGTGAGTGGATCGGGACTACGCTTGGAGAGCCGAGGTCGAGCGATCATGGATCTGGGTGAGGTTGTGTGACTCAAGCATGGTGCAGGATGGGCAAGATGGATCGAACGGGTGGTTCGGTGCAGCTGGTTGGATCAGGCGGTGCGGATATCGGTGTGAGTCTCTGGCAGGTTCCGATGGGATTCGGACAAGAGAGGCTTGGCGTCGATGAGAACCGCTGATCAACCTACACGTGGTGAAGCGGCGATTGCTTCAGCAGTTAGTGTGTGGGTCCCATGTGTGAATGGGTCCCAAATGTGAAACCCTAGTCCTCTCCTACAAGTAGAAGGGGGGAGATGTAAAACCCTAAGGAGGCATTCATTTGGACTTCCTTAGCCTTTTCTAGGGTTAGGGTTTGGAGAGGAAGAGAGGGAGAGATTGTGTGCTCCTTGGGTGAGCTCTTGTCCTCCTTGAGGGAGTGGCTTTGTAAGCATCTTGTGAGATCAATCAATCTTGTGATGCTTGCTTGAGAGAACATTTGTCTCCTCTTTGTGTTCTTCTCTCTTTTGGATGAATTTGGTGCTTCCTTGATTCAAGGGTTTATGCTTGGTCTCTTGACCCATTTTGTCTTGCTTTGATGTGTGGGAATTCTACTAGAATCATCTAGACCATCAAACCCCACAAGCAAGTCTTGAATCAAAGATTTTCATAATTCTAGGGTTTGTGCACTTCTTTGTTAAATCCTTGAGAGATCGATTCTGAAGTGGATCGAAGGATCGTCGCTAGAAATAGGTCTCCAATATCATTAGGGAGGTGTGCTCGAAATTTGGTCAAGTTTCATTGGTTGAATCAAAAGTTGGATCAAATTTCGTTTTGGATTTGGGTAGGTTATTTCAGTACTGGACTCTACCGGTCCGACCGGTGTTTCAACGGCGGTCCGACCGCCCAGATATTCGGACATTGTTACTGCGGGTCGAACCGCTGTCCACCGTCCGACCGCCGATTAGTTGCGGTCGGACCATTGGTTGAGCGTCGGTCAGACCGCCCTTGGTAGCCGGTCAGACCGCCTGTGCCCAGATCAACCCTTTGAGATTAAGTCTCCACATTTGTGTCGTGTGGTTGTCGGGGTTTGTCGAATTCAGCACAAGGCTTCCGCTGTGTGCTTACTGATCTTCTTAGCTTTCATAGCTAAAGGAGTAAAGTTCGTGTTGAATTTGATTTAGGCGAGAAAGTTTTGAAAGCGCCTATTCACCCCCCCCCCCTCAGTCGCCTTTCCGGTCCTACAAGTGGTATCGAGCAGGTTAGCTCTTTTCCATAGATCTTAACGGTCTTTGGAGCCATGGCGGTGGCGATATTCAATCGAGCCACATGTTTTTGATGGAGTTGATTTTGCGTATTGGAAGGCCGAATGCGAGGCCTACATCGAGGCTCAAGGGCACATAATTTGGCTTAAGGTGAAACACCCTTATGTCGTGCGGTAGATGAAAATTTGATCACTCGATGTGGAGAACAACGGCGAGGGCTCGGAATTTTGATTCAAGGCCTTAGTCGATCGGAGTTTGAGCATGTCGCTCATTTCTTTGTCTGCTCATGAGATCTGGCGGACTCTTTGTGATTATCACGAGGGTCCACTGCGATCAAGGAAGTGAGGCAGAACCGACTTAAGAAAGCATACTCCAAGATCGAGCAAAGACACGGTGAATCTTTAGATGAGGTGTGGGGAGATTTTCTAAAATTCTTCATGATCTCCATTTGTTGATCTTGTATTTTACGAGTGCGAAAATGCACGCCGACTTTTGGGTGCTCGGATGTAAAGGTGCGGGGATGAAGATCACGCCATCAATGACAACATTGTCATGAGTGAGCTTACCATGGATAAGCTTTACTCGAGGTTGAAGGCGCATGAGATTGATTTCATCTCGCGTCTCACCACAACGAGCCGATGGCTTTAGTGGTCGACCAATCTAAGGGTAGATATCTTGATTCTTTTAATGTTAGCTCATCTGGATTTTCTTTATGCCTTTGCATTCCTTGAGCGATGAGCAACTTGAGAGACTACACGAAGATGATTTAGCCCTCCTATCCACCAAATTCACGAGGCGTACAATAATGTGAGGAGTAGGAGGAGAGGTGGACCTATCACATGCTTCGAGTGTGGTGAGCTCAACCACATTCGCTCTAGATGCCCCAAGCTGAAGGGCAAGGAGGAGAAGGAGTCACAAAGGCATCCTCAAGCGAGGATGCGAAGTCCAAGAAGACAAACTATCGCAAATTTGTCGGTAGAGTCCTTGAAGCTCTAGAGGATGTGAGCATGGAAGATGTGGACTCGGAGTCGGAGGGCGACAAGAGTGACTCCGTGGCAAGAAGAAGGCACGTGATTTCACCGGCATGTGCTTTATGGCTAAAACGACCACGGCGACTTCTCCAACAGCGAGGATCCTTTTAGTGATCCCGATGAGGTATGCCCTTCACTTCGACATGAAAAGGGCTTTAGTGCTTCTTGAACAAAAGCGCATAAGCAAGCTAAAGTGATCAAGAAACAGGATACTATGATTGACAATTTGAATCTAGAAGTGGTTAGGCTCAAATCCATTAATCGATGATTTACGTGATTCATGCTCTAGCTTGCTTAATGAATAGTCAAGCTTGAATAATGCTCATTCCTCTGTTGAAGATAAATTGAAAAATGCTCTTTACGAACTAGAATCTCTCAAGTCTAGTTACATTTGCATGAATGTCATTCCGCTTGATGTGATTGCTTTAGATGCTATTCCATTAAATTGCTCAAAGCGTGCTTTGCTAGAATTGAAGCTGGATAGCTCTTTAAAAGAATTGCAAAATTTGATACTAGTCACACTTGTTCTCATTGTAAGAATAATCGAATTAAAATGCAAGAGATGGTGAAATGGTTGCTTATTCTAGAATTGCCTCTTGTGAAAATTGCCCTAAACTTACAATTGAGATTGAAGCTTTAAACAAGACTCTTGAAGAAAGCTAAAATTGAAAGATCCATGTCTCTTCTTGCTTCAAAGAAAGTTATTGATTCTTCCTCTTGTATGTTGCATCTTTGAAATTGAAGCTGCTATTGGTAAGATACAAGAGTCTTTTAGAGTCAAATTTAAGGAAGCGATTGAATAGGATTGAGAGTCCTATTGTGTGTCTTGTGAGGCTCTGAAAGTGGAAGTGGATCTTCTTAAGAGCAAACATGTTGAAGCAATCGATTCTAAAAAGTGCTCCAATTGTGGAGTTTTGGCAAAGAGAACGATTACCTCAAAATGACTCTTGAGAAGTTTTCTAGTGGGAAAAGAAGCTCAACTTGATTCTAGATCAATCCAAGGTGAGTGTGAAAAGCAGTGGCCTAGGTTTTAAGTCCTAGAGCTTTCCAAGAATCTTCCACCAAAGATTGCTAGAGTTGTGAAAAGTGGTTTGGTTGAGCAAGAACCTTCTTTGACTTCAAGGTTGTTCCTAAAGGCATGGGTTCTGCTCAATCTCTTTCTAGCAAGAAAGGTGCTTCGTCTCACGATGCGGACCCCTCAAAAGGTCAAGTACCATTGCACCTTCTGCAAGAAAGAGGGCCACACGGTTGAGTTTTGCTTCCGGAGAGCAAAAATTAAGAGGAAAGAGAGAATGAGCACTTTGAGATCCATTAGAGGAGTCTCTTCTTCAGCTGTAGTCTCTAGAGCCGGGCAGCCTATTCAGTGTACCATTTATAGGCCTAGGTTTGTAGAGAACTCTGTTGACTCTTTTGGTGGGTCGAGCGGATTTGGTCTTGGATATCGTGAGGATAGACCACGGGTAGCACCTAGACAGGGGGAGTATCGGTCTTTTGGTAGATCGTTTTGGAGAGGTCCAGGTGGTGCTCATGGGCAGTCTTATGATTTTGTGCCTAATCATTTTTCTGCTGCTTCTTTTGCTATTCCCAGACCTCGTCCATCTCAGTACTGGACACCCAGATCCTTTATCTCAAATCCCAGTACTGAGGCATGGATGTTTTGAGGGAATTTGCTCTTTTTGTTTTCATTGTATCATAATGCATGTTTATTTCAAATATCTTGCATTGCATAATAAAATATGTGGAGCTTTGATTATTGTCCTTGTATGGCTTGTTTTCATACTCTATACCTTGTCATATCAAGTGATAGTATGCTAGACTTCTTTTATGGCTCTTCGTGTTTGGCTTAGCTTTTGCCTTGCTAGCTTTATATCTGTGAGCAATTTGAATCAAATCATGTCTTGTTGGATCTTGTGACTAGTTTTGCTCTAGTGATCCTCTTATGACTCTCGCCATGTCTTACAGGTTGAATTGAGTCTTGAACTTATTCTGAGTTGAAAAATGAGCTTTTTATCTTATTAAGTCAAGCAAATGAAAAATGAGATTTTCTGTGTGAAAAAACTGATCTCACTAATCCTGTCTCATGAGACGGCTTGCCATTGCACTAGGCATGAACTCAGGGGGAGTTTTGGATGACCTAGATCATTCTTTTAAGCTTATCGCTTGAGATGGTGTGGCAAGGCTTGAGATCTAGCACACACAAAAAAGAAAAGGAATTGCCCAAAAGGGCTAAGTGCTTGAGCTTTGCTTCAAAGAATTTTCTTAATGCTCAAAATGCCTCAATTCTTGTTTTGAGTCTCTTTTACTTATAGACATGGCTTGACTCATTTTTGGTTGCTTGGGTGAATCTATGATATTGAGCAACCTTTCATGATTTTAATTCATTAATCTCAGTTCTTTGCTATCTTGGTTTTAGCTTTGCGGTACATGTTTTGCCATGATTGAATATCGCGTCTACTCTTTATATGGCTTGGTATAATACTTATCTTGTCTCCATGTATAATAGTCATGGCTCCTTTTACTAAAGTTCAAAAATAAAGTCATTCCTTCATGCTCTTTCTTTTCATGCATCTTGATGAATTCATTGTCAAAGGGAGAAAGATTGTGAAGAAAATGATGTTGGAGCTTTTGGTTTCATGCTCAAGGTTTAATATAAAAGAACTTCATAAAATAAAATTTTGAACCTTTTGAAAATCTGTGATCATAGTGAGTTAAGTCTTGTGGTTCTATTGCCTTTTCACGATTTCATTTGCAATTGAAAATACTCACAATGATCAAAGGTCAAATAGAAAAATTGCTTTTCATTTGGACCTAAGTGAGATTTTTGGCTACTTTACGAAATTGAATCCTTTGGTGCTTTCATTGCCTTATCTCACTTGCATGTACTATTACGAAGCCCGCTTGGTGGTTCCTAAGCTTTTCTTGCTTATGGACCAAGTTGTGCCTTTATCTGCAGCAGCGATTTTACTTTTCATTTGAAAAACCACATTTTCTTGGGAATTGCCAATGTGTTCATCAAGGGGGAGATTGTGGATATCGTGAGGATATGTGCACGATCTCGGGATGATGAGTCAATTGGCAATGGCTTTGTTGGTTTGCAAAATCTCGCGTTTTCGGGGTTTGCTTCATGCTGTCAGACCACAAGCGGTCTGACCGGTGGTTTGGGGCGGTCAGACCGCCCGTGGGACGGTCGGACCGGCAGTGGTGGCCGGTCGGACCGGCTGACCTAAAAATGGATTTTGGGGCTAATCCAAAAATAGGTTGTGTAGGTAGGTGAGGGGAGTCTCCTGGATGTGGTTTCATCATTTTTGGAGCTCCCAGTCAAAGTTCTATTGAGTTGAAAATTCGGAAGGTTTGGATTTTCAAGCTGGAATTTTGGCTTAGTCCTTTGGGGCGGTCCGACCGCCGTTGTGGGAGCGGTCCGACCGGCCTGAAATCGGTCGGACCGGCCTTGTGGGGCGGTCAGACCGGCAGTGACTTGGAGGTTAGCCAAGTTCGCATTGATGTGTTTTGATTGTGGTTAATGTTTGGTTATCAATGCTTTATTGATGTATATTGCATTGCGGAACTAATGTGGGTCAAGTTGTGAAGAACTTGTTCCCGGAAACGATTTGGTTGTCTATTCTTTGCATGCGGTGGCTTGCAGTCAGCGGCGTCAGCGGTGAGTGGATCGGGACTACGCTTGGAGAGCGAGGTCGAGCGATCATGGATCTGGGTGAGGTTGTGTGACTCAAGCATGGTGCAAGATGGGCAAGATGGATCGAACGGGTGGTTCGGTGCAGCTGGTTGGATCAGGCGGTGCGGATATCGGTGTGAGTCTCTGGGAGGTTCCGATGGGATTCGGACAAGAGAGGCTTGGCGTCGATGAGAACCGCTGATCAACCTACACGTGGTGAAGCAGGCGATTGCTTCAACAGATTAGTGTGTGGGTCCCATGTGTGAATGGGTCCCAAATGTGAAACCCTAGTCCTCTCCTACAAGTAGAAGGGGGGAGATGTAAAACCCTGAGGAGGCATTCATTTGGACTTCCTTAGCCTTTTCTAGGGTTAGGGTTTGGAGAGGAAGAGAGGAGAGATTGTGTGCTCCTTGGGTGAGCTCTTGTCCTCCTTGAGGAGTGGCTTTGTAAGCATCTTGTGAGATCAATCAATCTTGTGATGCTTGCTTGAGAGATCATTTGTCTCCTCTTTGTGTTCTTCTATCTTTTGGATGAATTTGGTGCTTCCTTGATTCAAGGGTTTATGCTTGGTCTCTTGACCCATTTTGTCTTGCTTTGATGTGTGGGAATTCTACTAGAATCATCTAGACCATCAAACCCCACAAGCAAGTCTTGAATCAAAGATTTTCATAATTCTAGGGTTTGTGCACTTCTTTGTTAAATCCTTGAGAGATCGATTCTGCGAAGTGGATCTGAAGGATCGTCGCTAGAAATAGGTCTCCAATATCATTAGGGAGGTGTGCTCGAAATTTGGTCAAGTTTCATTGGTTGAATCAAAAGTTGGATCAAATTTCGTTTTGGATTTGGGTAGGTTTTTGAGTCTGTACTGGACTCTACCGGTCCGACCGGTGTTTCAACGGCGGTCCGACCGCCCGTATATTCGCACATGATTACTGCAAGGTCGAACCGTTTGTCACCGGTCCGACCGCCGATTAGTTGCGGTCGGACCATTGGTTGAACGTCGGTCGAGACCGCCCTTAGTAGCGGTCGGACCGCTGTGCCAGATCAACCCTTTGAGATTAAGTCTCCACATTTGTGTCGTGTGGTTGTCGGGGTTTGTTGAATTCAGCACAAGGCTTCCGCTGTGTGCTTACTGATCTTCTTAGCTTTCATAGCTAAAGGAGTAAAGTTCGTGTTGAATTTGATTTAGGCGAGAAAGTTTTGAAAGCGCCTATTCACCCCCCCCCCCTCAGTCGCCTTTCCGGTCCTACAAAAAGTTCAATCCGAAAATCTATATCATATTCATTCGCGAGGCTCCGAACGAAGTGAAAACCCATTTTTGTTTTTTTTGCAATGGAAAAAGCTATCACAGACGGTTCTAAACAAGAACCATATGTGATAATTACTATCACAGACGGTTCTTGTTCAGAACCGTCTGTGAAAATAGACTATCACAGACGGTTCAAAAACCGTCTGTGATGACCTCATGTCATCACAGACACATAAATTCAAATGGTTCAAAAACTGTCTGCGATGATGGTTTAAAACCGTCTATAATGAGGTTTTGTGTAGTAGTGGAAGCAAAAGGGGCAACATGTCTCCCCACAGGCAAGCGACTGTAGTGCCTTGTGTACAACCGATATTAACCAAGGACTTGGAGAATATTGGCTGTACGCAAGTACCAGCAGAGCCAGCTAAACTGCGGTGAGCCCTAACTTAAGGAACTAAACTACTCGTCGCCTTGGTCTTGACCGTCGAATCCTTGATCCACATAGTAGGCATAGTCTTCTTGATCGGTAGAATTTGGGGGGTTGGGAAAAGAGCGAGGATGAGCACAACTTCTGTGCTCGCGAGCCAACACAACAGATGCAATAATAATTATGCAAGGCTAAGCAAGGATGGCTCGAGTTCTTTTATTTGCGCAAAGCAACATTTTCAATTATCTTAAGTACAAAATTCCTATGACTTAGCATTAAAAACATCATTTTACTAAAGAAAGTAATTGCAATATTAAATAACAGTAGAGATTCCATCCATCAGAGCCTCTACAAATGCTTAATTTGATTGGAGCTACCGCCATACATTAACCACACTGGATACGACAATCCGGGGAAAAACCAAACCTCGGGCTAGATGAGCCGACCTGGTTTTCATACCACCTACCAAGGTTTTTGAAATAGAACTAACTAAAGTTAAGTTCCCATGTCCGCCTTTGACCTTAGGCGCAGCTGTTTAAACAGTTTAGACTCTACAGGTTGTACTTTGTACCCACAGAGATAATCACACTCGTTACCCCACATGATTACGTAGCCATGTAGTTGAGCGATCGTTACAGTAACTTGTCAAACTATCTTGCCCTTTCCGTCATCTCACCCATATGGGGTTACGCCCATACGTTGTGCAGGATGTTCCCCTCAGCGACTGGAGTTGTTGAACGCGTAGTCGAACTACCCATCTGCGACTGGCAAACTTCACCTTTCCTCAGTGTCCCTTTCAAGCCGGTCACAACACGCGCTTGCACATTCCCTCTCTCCCACCATGCGAGATGACATTCATATTGTGATAATTTTACTAAGCCAAGTTGCACTTTGCAGATTTGTGGTTGTACTTGTTTTACATGGGTAGTCATGACAAGATTAAGTCCTTAATCCATCCGGGCAGTTCATACCACATACCAACCACTCTCGTGCACGACGGCACCCACCACTCTTTCCATCCGCCTAGATGTGGTAATAGCAAGTTTAGGGTTTTGAGAAGTGTAAACCAATTTATCTCAACCATTTCAGTCAATTCCCCTAATGACTGTCCAAAACAATCTTTATTCTTAAATGATGATGATTAGGGTGATTAATACCCCGTACTCAAGCAAAGCTAGCATGGCGCTTGAGTACAGACTATAACTAGTAGGTTACCATATAATTACTAGGGTGACAAGGATTCGGGAAATCAATTATCAAGGACAAGGTATAACATTTATTTAATAATCAAGTTGACATTTATCTACCTTAGGGTATTTGACATACATTTGTATAAGAAATTAAAGCATGCAATTTACTATTTTAAAAAAACATAATTTGCATAAAATGTAGATCAACAAGATCAAAGTGTTGACTCGCCTGGGTCAAAGACTAGAGAATCTTGGTAGTCTTGAGCTTGGTCGAAGTGGGGACCTCCGGCTTCTTCGAACTCTACTCGGACGATCGCACCGGAAAAGAAAAGACAAGCAAAAAAAATTAATAAATACAAAATCCGTAATAAATAAACTCCAAAATTAACCAAACCAGTACCAAAATGTAGGTTTTGAAATTACAATTTTTTGGGTACAAAGTTCATAATTTTTGGAGTTATAATGAAAGAGATATGGATTTTTGATACTTTGTAAAGAATTTTTATTTGAAAAGAAAAAGGAAAAATAGGAAAAACTCCCGGGCTGACACTTGGGTCCTTGGCATAGAGCCGCGCTTGCTCCACCGCACAATGCATGGACCGAGACTACGCGCACTTGTCCAGGGGACGGTGTAATCTGGGAGGATCGGCAGTGAGTCTGCGTGAATGTAGTGGTAATCTGGGAAGCAGTAGCTCGGGGAGAAGGAGGGTGGAAGCACCGTGGTGGATATCGGCGGTAGTACTAGCGAGTAGCGCGTGGTAGTCCGGTGTTCGGATAGTTCTGGGAAGCAGAGGGCGAAATGCAGGAGTGGCGTCGCGTGGTAGTCTGAGTGACAGCAGGCGGTAATCTGGAACTTTAGATTTCAGTGACAAAGAGGGAAAAACTAAGGAGGGTCAATGGCGAAGAAGCTTTTGGCAGGGATACTCCACCTCGGAGTTGAAAGATGGCAAGATATTGTCGATCGGGGAAAGACACGGCTTGACCTAAAGCTTCTTTAATTACTGGATAGTACATGCAGAGATGTTGGAGAGGTTCTTTCAAAATATTTGCATGAACTTAAATTTTCCAGAGATTCTGCAAAGTCAAAATCATAATTCACAGCATTTAAATATTAGTGAATAGATATTTTTGGTGAACTTTTGACAATTGGATAATTATTAAATTATAGATGTTAACAAATAATTACAAGATTTAGCACACAAATTCTAGTTGCCAGATCAACTACTCACTGCCACTGCTACTATTGCTAAAGGGCCTGACCCGAGACAGAGGGAGAAGGGAGGCTCGGCCACGAGAGCGAGGAGCAAGGGGAGAAATGCAGTGGCGGTCGGAGGCGGGGGGACGGCAAAAGCAGGCAGGGGAGGAGGGAAGGCCGAGGGAGGTGGCGGCTGTAACATCCCAAATGTGGGTTTGTGTTTCAAATGTGAGGAAATGAGTATAAATTAAAACTTTTCTGGCATTTTGAAGTTTTTGAATAATTCTATAATTCTGGTAAAGGAATTGTGGAAAAATCAAAAATCATAAATGGACTCAGTTCATAAACCTCCTCGGTAAAAATCTTGTGCCCAAACCTAGAAATAATTTTCCTCAGACCTAGGGATGATTTGTGACACCTCTAAAAAAATTATTTGATAAGTTTTAGAAATTAATTGATAATTTTTTGGGGCAAGTCAAACCTTGGTCAAATCCTAGGCATAACCTTATGAAATTTCTGGAGAAGAATGCAATTCATGAAAATCTCTGGAAATTTTATGTAAAGTTAATCCTAAAGTCAGCAACGTCGAGTTAAAATTTCATGATTTTTGGAACTGTTTTTCTACCTCTAAAAATTCTCCAAAGTTCTAGCCCAAAAATCAAAACCAAATCAGTCGGCACTGTTCCTCGGGTCTGAGTCAGACTCGGGCTTGAGCCACTGGACTCGGCCCAGTCAACTAGCTACACCAGTCGCGGTCGAGCTGGCGCGGGTGCTTTGGGCCATCGGATCGTCATCGAGTGGCCCCTGTTGGTGCGGAGCGACGGCGATGCGATCGCAGGGGAGCCGTCCGATTTGGAGATCATGGCCTGGATTGAGTGGCCGATCGGACCGGCCAATCGCCCCATTCACTTTAACCGTCTGATTTTGATCCAACGGTGGCCGCATCGTCTCCTTCCTCGCGCTCGCGCGAGCGTCGCGGCCGAGTCATAGCCATGGCGTGCGCAGGGCCTGGAGCAGCGCCCTGTCCCCTCCGCATCCTCGCCAACGGCTCCAAGCATTAAATGCGCAACGTGCTGTTGCCACCAAAGTCTCCTTCCTCTGCCTCTCACCTGGTCCCATCGCGCTCGGAGTGCCCATGGCGCAGGCTTGATCGTAGGGTTGCCCGAGCTCCCTCATTCGCTCCCACAGCTATATAAGCTCCTCCGGCCTTTCCTTGGATTCCTTTGAACACCCCGCAGCTCTAGCACGCTTGCTTGTGGCTTGCTCGTGCTCCATTCGTCAAAACCACCTCAGCCGCCATTACTGAGCTTCGAGCTCCGCGGTGAAGGCGGTACCTCGGAGGCTTTCTCTCCCCAATTCTTACTCCCACTATTTCCTCTCACCTCGGTGGTCGTTAACCCTCACTCAATTTGGCTTGTGCCCTCAGGTAGCGGATGTATTTTGGATCCTCCATTTTCGACCGAAAAGCCCCCTCTCCGTCTCCAGCACTGGTGAGTGCTCCCCTTCCCAATTCCTCGCTCGAGGAGCTTCTCTGCGCCATGTGAGACCCATTTTGATGCCGCGGTCTTTCGCTGGATGTACAGGTCGCCTTCTCCACATTGTCGCTGTTGCCACCGTCACGGGACTCCGTCGCTGGTACTACCACGACCATCCCCACTCGTCCACGTCCTCCAGGTAGCATCGCCGTAGCCCCTAGATGCTCTGGCACCGCTTGTATGACCTGCTGCGGAGCTCAATTGTCCATCGTCATTGGCCACCCACGCCACTCCATTACGCGCCATTACAGTCCACCGCTGGAGATGTGGGTGGTACCAGCAGGTGCACAACGCTATTGCGCACCTGTAGGTGGCCCCTGTTTGCGTCGTCGTGGCTCGAATCGCCGGCGAGTCACCGTGAAGCGCGCCGGGCGCGTTGTCGGGTGTGTACAGTGTGGCGTTGATTTCGAGCCGTCCATCTTGAGATCAGCGGTCCGTAGTCGCCACCCCATTTCTCGCGCGTGACCTCAAACGCGCCGCGCGCGGTTCAATGTGGACCGTCGGATGCAGCATCGACGGCCCACGTTCGCCGATCTCGCGGGGGCGCGTGCACCGTTCGCCTGTGGCCTTGGGCCGTTGGTTCTCAGATCAACGGCCCAGGTTCGTCCACGTCGATTTAATTTCGGATTTTCCCGAGAAGGATTTATTTGTTAACTGAAAAACACAATTAAATTCAAAAATGCATAACTAATTCAATTTAACTCCAAAAACAGTGAAACCACTTGTGTTATTTTTCATTTTCAATGACCTTTATTATAAAATAGGTTTCAACCATGTCACTGTCATAGAAAATATGTGTGATGGAGAGCGCTTAGAAAGGGGTCTTCATATTAGTATGGTCCTACATAGTTAAGTAACCCCTGTAATGTTTTTAGTTGAGGCTAGTCTACTGTAGTGTTTTGGTGTCTTGGAATGAGAATATAAGAGGATTGATTTTGACTGTATGATCATCGTGTATGTATACATAGAATGCCTGGAGAGAATGTTTGTGATTACCAAGTGTCATATTAAGTTATTAAACATCAGAAATTCCTAACTAATTGAAAGGAACTTCTATTGGACTAAAATTGTCACCTAAATACATCGAAAACTGTTTTCTATCTTCTGGATTAGTTTCATAATTTTTTGATGACTTTGAATTTTTGGGTCTTTTAATTATTATTCGTTCTTATGGTGCTTTCGATTTCTTAGTTAGGTTCAGATCGCACATTGCTAGCGAGTGATCCTCAGCAACTTAGAGTGAGCAACTTCAGCAAGGCAAACAGTTTGATCCTTTTAATCCTATTATTTTCAAGCCTAATATCTTGTTTGCAACTTGTATGTATGCATTGCTATTTTGTTGTTAAATTATGGTTTGATTAGTTGATCATATAGTTGCATAATCTGTAGGTAAATGATATTCCTCTACTACCTGATCCTAGGTTATTTCTTTGTGATTGGAGTTAAATCGGATGAGCTCTTGTCACTTAGTAGATTACGGGTTAATATTGCTTAGACATGCTTAGCTATCGGTAGTTTTGGGCGGTCATCGACTTAGTCGATGATCTTGATCACACAAATTTAATTATTATTCCATTATGTCCAGCACTTGTGCTTAGTTATTTTGTAAAGTCAAAAACTGAAAATGAGAACTGATTTGGACTTGGGCATATTGAAATGTTGGTGTGATCTTTTGGTGTGAATGGAATGGTGCCTAAGTCAACAAGGACCGAACATCTTGTTACACTAAACCAAGTAATTTTGCGTGCTAACCACGCGAGAGAGATATGAGACCTCTCTTGACTAAGTACTTTGGAAGGTGTTAATTATGAGCTTGTTGGTGGGTGTTTTAAAAGAATTGGGTTGTGATAGGCGGGGAGCATTAGCAGATCGGCTATAAGATGGCTAATGTATCTTTCTCTTCGTGGGTTGCGGCTCGTAATTAGTATCATCAATTGGAAATGTCTCGTAGGACTTAGCCGTGCCGGCATACCTAAGGAAGTGTGCTTCATAGCTTGGCAAAAAGGCAGTCTGGCGTGTGGGTACATTGGTACACCCCTGCAGGGTACAATCTATTCGAGTAGCCTTGTCCTAGGTTATGGACACGCTTGGGAAGGTCTTCCCAGAGTTAGACTACAACCTTTACTTAAAACTTGACATGGTTGGTATGAATGGGTAATTCATGCTATTGTTGTGGTGACTATTGGTTTAGTCACTTCCAGGATGTTGTTGTCATCTAATTATTGTTATTATGTTGTCATTTACTGTTATTTGAACAATAAAAACAGATTGTAAACTTGCCTTTAAATGTACTACATTATTGCAAATAAAAGGCGCTTTGTCTTTGAAAATGAAACATCGACCTCCACTTAAATAAGCTTACATGTAGCTATGTATAGGTCATTACTCTACGTAAGTCTTGCGAATTACAATTTTTGTACTCATTTTCTTTCTTAACTATTTTTGCGAGAGGAGGAAGGTGAGCCCCAAGGGCCTCACTTTTGTGAGATGTGCTGCGGGTTTGACGACTAGCTTGGAGGTCCGGTTGGTTGCCTTGTGGGTAAAGGCACACTGATTGGCTCTTTTGTTTATTGCCATCTTATAGCATTTCGCTTCCTCTGTCTAATTACTTAATTTTATGACTTTTGGCCGGTCGGCCTCCCTTTTGTAATAACTCTACTATGTATGTCTTTTGATTTATTAAGTGTTGCTTTGGTTCTATGTCTTGAATGGAATTGATGCATGAATTTTGTAAACGGGTGTGTATACTGCATATCTGGGAAGTATACATATCTCGAAGACACGGGTTATTTTGTTTGTGATGCTAGGGTCAATTGGTGACTAAGCATTACAAGCTTAATAAACCGAGTCCTCACGATGCCTTGTGCCGGGGTACCGAGCGAGGCGATGGCGGCGGGCATAGAGAAAGCAGTGGCGATGGCGGCCGGAGTGGGAGAGAGGAAGGGGAGGCCAGCATGAGCACCGTGAAGACGCGGGGGTGATCACCGAGCAAGCAGCGGCGGGGGAGGCGCTGGCGGGCGGCAGACAGGCCGGGGTGGGGCGGGGTTGGCGCACGGTGGCAGTGAGCTACGGCGGCAGGGGAGCTCGGTCGGCGGGTGGAGTCTGTAGAGGATGTTGGGGTGGAGCTTCCGATGGCGGTGGATTGGTCGGAGGAGCGCCGGAGGGGGAGAATGGCGACAGCGGCGGCACAGGCGACCTCCGCGCTCTCGGTGGTAGCAGAGAGGGGGGGGAGGAAGAAGAGGCGCGGAGAGGGGAAGAGGCAGAGGAGGACTCATCTTTTATAGGCTGGAAGAGGAGGGATGCCTGAGAGAGGCCCAGGCGGCCAGCGGTGCGGCAGCTGCAGGCGACCAAGCGGTCGGTGCGGGCGACACTTTGGTAGCGGGAGCGGAGCCTTAGAGCAGGCGAGAGCAGGGCTAGAGCCAGGCGCGGGCGTGGCGGAAGACACAGAGGCAGGCGTGCGTGCGCGAGTGAGAGAAAGAGAGAGAGGAGGGGAGGTTGGCGGAGAAAGAGCAGGAGTCAGGCGGAAGAACAGGGAGGAGGTAATAGAGAGAGAGCGAGGGAAGGCGGAGCGGCCAGGGAAGGCAGTGAGAGCAATAGGAAAGAAAGAAAGAGAGAGAGAGGGGAGAAAAGCTAGCCTGGAAAAATGGTGGGCCGGGAGGGAAAATAAGAAGGGGGTCGGGGAAAAAGTAGCCGGTCCGGGCAAAGCAGGTTGCCAAAGTTTTGATATTTGAAATCAAGGACAAATTCGAGTTTGGAAATTTGAAGCTCGAGGTTTAAATTTTTTGGGGAGCTTTTGAAATTAAAAACAAATTTTGAAATTACTGATCATTTACCAAAAACGGATGTTACAAAACCTACCCAACTTAAATGGAATCTCAACCTCGAGATTCGGACTACTCAAAAAATAGGTAAGGGTAGACTAACTTCCACTAGTCTTCACGCTCCTAGTTGGCTCCTCGTTCCGGGTGGCTGCTCCACTGAACTTTGCAGGGACATATGATCTGGTGTCTGGTTTGCTTCTCCACGACATCGAGGATCTTGATTGGATGTTCCGGATATGACAAGTCTTTTTGGAGTGCGATAGCTTCAACTGGAGCTTGCTCTTGAGCGCCGAGACATTTCTTGGTAGAGAGCGTGCACCATGTTGCGGACGTTTGACAAACTCGCGGGTAACTCCAACTGGTAGTCTGCTTCTCCACGCTTGGCGGTGATTGGGAACGACCTATGTACTTTGATGCAAACTTGTCTCTCACTTTAAATCTTCGCATTCCTCGAAGAGGTGACACCTTAAGGTACACGTGGTCTCCAACTTTGAAGATTAGCTCTCTGTGACGATTGTTGGCATAACACTTCTACTTGGAGTGGGTAGCTTGGAGAATCCTTCTATGAAGCGTCGATAGTATCGCCAATCCGAAAACTCGCGCCAGTCCACAGAGGTTGGTTGTTTCCATTCCAAAAGCACCTCTACTTTGATGGGTCTAATGAGACTCCTCCAGCGAGATACAATATGTCAGAAACTAATCTCTTGGAGCCAAAACTCACACTTGCTATACTTGGCATATAGCTAATGTTCTTTAAGCTTCTGGAGGACCAAATGCAGATGCTCCGCATGTTCTTCGTTGGTCTTGGAGTAGATTAGAATGTCATCTATGAACACAACGACAAACTTGTCCAAGTATTCAATAAACACCTTGTTCATGAGATTCATGAAGTTGGCTGGCGCATTGGTCAAGCCAAATGACATGACTGTGAATTCAAACAGGCCATACCGGGTGGTAAAAGCCATTTTAGGGACGTCCTCAGCCCTGATCATAATCCTGACTCTAGGTATATTTTAGAAAACGTTGCTGCTCCTGTCAACTAATCGAACTAATCATCAACGCAGGGCAAGGATACTTATTCTTGATGGTCACATCATTGAGGGCTCTATAATCCACCCACAATCTGGTGGTGCCGTCTCTTTTCTTTACAAAAAGTACTGGCGAACCCCATGGAGATGAGCTAGGTCTGATGATTCCTTTGTCATCCAGTTCTTCCATCTGTGCCTTGAGCTCTTCAAGTTCTTTGGCGGCCATTTTGTATGGTCTTTTAGCAATCGGGGTAGTCCCTGGCTTTAGGTTGATTACAAACTCGACATGTCGGTCTGGTGCCATGCCAGACAATTCTTCTGGAAAGACCTCCGGGTAATTATGGGCTACCAGTGTTGTCTCCAATGATACCCCCTCAAGGTTATGGATCGTATGATCGAAACCAGAGGAGCGGTCCACATTAACCCTTATCATGGTTCCGAGGTCCTTGGTGAGTACCACCTTTCTGTTGGCACAGTCTATCGTTCCTTGGTATTTGGCCAACCAATCCATCCCTAGGATGATGTCCAAAGTTTGGGCTTGAAGTACTAAGAGACTCGCTAGGAATCTGGAATTTTCCATAGTAATCTCTACTTGGGGGCTTACTAAGGTAGCAGTTAAGGGTCTTTAGGGTAAACCAAGTTCCACGGGTTTCCTTAACTTAAGGGGTTGGCAATATAGCCTTACAACAAGCTTCTTTGGCACAAAAGAGAGCGAAGCTCCAACATAACATGTGTTGGTACAGATTTAACGAAAACATACTCATAAGCATTCTTGACATACATGTAGTTTAGCTACCCCTTAAAATTAAGGGTGCTCAATACTAGTTGTTTCTACCAACTTCATTCATGTCGAGTCTCACAATGGCTTGGAGACTTGTCCTTTGCAACTCGGCTTCCTTGGTTAGCAACAGGCTCATGGAACAGTCCTAGGGGTAGTGGTCTTGTCCTTCACAGAGAAAGCGCGTAACTTTAAGAATCGGACATTCGCCTGGCTGGTGGTCCTCATCGCAGTTGGGGTAGTTTACACAACATTGGTATGTCTAGTGTCCTTTTTCTCCATAACTTGTGCATGCTACTTGGTTCATGGGGCAATCTTCTGGTTGATGGTGTTCCTCATAGCAGGGACAGTAGGGCACTAGGCATGTGTAGCATTAGTGTCCATATTGACCGCATGTGAAGCAAGCCCCTCTCGCATCTTGTCTTACTGGAGGACATAACTGGGTGATATATCCTGTCTTGTCACATTCGAACCATGTGTTTGGCGGTGCTTTTAGGTCTGGTAGTAGAATTTCAGTAGGTACAACTTGCTTTTATTTGGGACTCTTGATGAATTCTTATTTGTAAAGGCTGAGGTTGGTGGCATTGTCCTTGCTGGTTCTTCAAGATTCCGCTGGGGACAGTTGTTCAGATGGTGCCCTAGGTTGTCGCAATAGAAACATTTGATCCCCTGGTCTTGCTTCTTTTGGGGCATCTGTTGGCGAAGTGCCCTGGATTCCCGCAATGGAAGCAAGTGGTAGCCTTCAGGGGTCTTCCTGGTGTAGTAGCATGGTGGTCTTCATTGTGACAGTTTGTTCCGGGTAATCCTTTGAGTTGATTGGTGGCAAGGTCTACTCTGTCTTCTTCTGCACAAAGTATAGGGTGAAGCTTCTTCTAGTGACCTTTTTCTCCACAACTGAAGCAGTGAAGGTGAGCTACCAGATAGAATGTTGCAGATCGTCTGGCAGAGCGGGGAGTGCGGAAAACAATCCCACTAGAGCGCGGAGTTAGCATTGGAGCTCTTGGTCATTTGAGTTGTTGATTGATTGAATGATGGTGTCGAAAAATGTTGGCTAGAGGATAGCTATCTTGTGAGCTTTCTTGTGTCAACTGTTCTCTGGCAATCGCACCACTCCCTTTGGCTTCTGGCCTCTTTGGTGCCATCTGAGAGAACAACCTAAGTTAGGCTTGGAGGGTATATATCACGCTTCACTAGCCCTCTAAGGCACACAGAAGATCATAAATCAAATGGGAAAAACAACAAATTCCACACAAAGCCTTGAATGGCTACACTACAATAAGGGGTTTTAAGTGTTACATGACTCCTAGAACACATCATATAGGCCATGTTAAGTCACGAAACAAGATACAAACACAACGTCTACAAAAGAAGGATAAAGTGCTTGCTACCAAAAATGCTTCCTAGCAAGCCCTACTAGCTAAACTAAGCTAACTACCCCCACACGATGATGAAGACCCCAGGATCGGACTCTCCCTCCTGGAGAGGCAGGTAGCAGTAGAAAGGCGACTATCGCAGAAGATCTTCGTGCATCGGCTCAGGCGATTCAGGTGAAGCATCTTTGCGTCTTAGGCTGCCGAGAATAGTTGCTCACAGGATGCACAGGCTGAAGGTGTGAGCAACGGACTCACCCACTCTGGCATAGAGGAAAACCTCCATGGCCCATGACTCTTGGTCCAGGGTCTGAGTCTTTCGGCCTCTGAAGATAGGTTTGCGGTGGTAATCCAGGTGCTGCATGAACTGGCGGAGAATGTCCACGAACTCGCCTTCGTCTTTTCTGAGAGAAAAAGTCTTTCGGGTCATCGGACGACGGGTTGCCATCTACAATTTTTGAAATGAGCAAGGGAGTCAGGACTGAGTAAAAACTCAAGTGAAATCGAGGGAAGTAGGGAACTAAGAGGGACGAGTAAGAGCAATAAATACGTTATATTTTGCCAAAGCTTTTATTAGGTTTTGAAAATAAGGCTCAAGTGCTAAGGCACGACCAGTCTAGCTAAGACTCCTACAATCGTATGCTCTGATACCAGCTCTATCGGACCCGAATTTCCTTAATCCAGAATTCTATGTGAAAATACCGTGCCACTCCCTAGATCAGTAGAAAGCGCTCACAACGACTGTGGTGCCTTGTGTACAACCGATATTAACCAAGGACTTGAAGAATATTGGCTATACGCAAGTACCAGCGGAGCCAGCTAAACTGCGGTGAGCCCTAACCTAAGGAATTAAACTACTCGTCGCCTTGGTCTTGACCGTCGAATCCTTGATCCTCGTAGTACGCATAGTCGTCTTGATCAGTGGAATCTTTTATTTGCACAACTTTTGAGCTCGCGAGGTAACACAACAGATGCAATAATAAATATGCAAGGCTAAGCAAGGATGACTCGGGTTCTTTTATTTGCGCAATATTTTCAATTATCTTAAGTACAAAATTCCTATGACTTAGCATTTTAAACAAATTTCATTTTACTAAAGAAAGTAATTGCAATATTAAATAACAGTAGAGATTCTATCCATCGGAGACTCTACAAATGCTTTATTTGATTTAAGCTATCTCCATACATTAACCACATTGGATATGACGATCAAGGAAAAAACCAAACCTCAAGCTAGATGAGCCGACCTAGTTTTCATACCACCCACCAAGGTTTTTGAAATAGAACTAACTCAAGTTAAGTTTCCATATCCGCCTTTGACCATAAGCGCGGCTATTTAAATAGTTTAGACCTTGCAGAGGTTGTACAATGTACCCACAAGAGACAATCATACTCGTTACCCTATATGATTCCGTAGTCATGTAGTTGAGCGATCATCACAGTAACTTTTCAAACTACCTTGCCCTTTCTGTCATCTCACCCATATGGGGACACGCCCATACATTGTGCGGGATGTTCCCCTCAGCGAGTGGAGTAGTTGAACGCGTAGTGGAACTACCCCTCAGCGACTGGCAAACTTCAACTTTTCTTGGTGTCCCTTTCAAGCCGGTCGCAACACGTGCTTGCACAGTTCCTCTCTCCCACCATGCGAGATGACATTCAGAGTTTGATAATCTTACTAAACCAAGTTGCGCTTTGTAGACTTGTGGTTGTACTTGTTTTACACAGGATGTAATGACAAGATTAAGTCCTTCATCCATCCGGGCGGTTCATACTACATACCAACCACTCTCGTGCACGACGGCACCTACTACTCTTTCCATCCGCCCAGATGTGGTAATAGCAAGTTTAAGGTTTTGAGATGTGTAAAGCAAATTATCTGAACCATTTCATTCAATTCCCGCAATGAGTGCCCAAAACAATCTTTGTGCTTAAAGGATGATGATTGGGGTGATTAATACCCCGGTACTCAAGCAAGGCTAGCATGACACTTGATTACAGACTATAACTAGTAGGTTACCATATAATTACTAGGGTGACAAGGATTCGGGAAATCAATTATCAAGGACAAGGTATAACATTTATTTAATAATCAAGTTGGCATTTATCTACCTTAGGGTATTTTACATACATTTGCATAAGAAATTAAAGCATGCAATTTGCTATTTTAAAAGAACATAATTTGTATAAAATGTAGGTTCAACATGATCAAAGTGTTGACTCGCCTGGGTTAATGGCTAGAGAATCTTGGTAGTCTTGAGCTTACTCGAAGTGGGGACCTTCGGCTTCTTCGAACTCTACTCGGACGATCGCACTGGAAAAGAAAAGACAAGCAAACAAAACTAATAAATACAAAAATCCACAATAAATGAACTCCAAAATTAACCATACGAATGTAGGTTTTGAAATTACAATTTTTTGGGTTCAAATTCATAATTTTTGGAGTTATAACGTAGGAGATATGGATTTTTGATACTTTGTAAAGAATTTTTATTTGAAAAGAAAAAGGAAAAACAAGAAAAACTCACGGTCTGACACGTCGGCCCTTGGCACAGAGCCGCGCTCGGTCCACCGCCAGTGACGGTGACGGACCGGGTCTCTTCGCTTCAGTCACGGGATGGCGGTAATCACCGGAGGGCGCGACGATGGTACCGGCGGGTAACAAGCGATGTGCAAGCGGGTAGCAGCGATAATCTGAAGCCGTAACCGGAGAGTAGGAGGGCGGAAGCACGAGGGTGGATATGTGAGCGGTAGTACCGACGGGTAAAGCGCGGTAGTACCGTCGGTTGCTATAGTTACAGGGAAGCGGAGGCGGAAATGCGGAGTGGCGTCGCGTGGGGTAATCTCAGTGACAGCGGGAGGTAGTATCGAGCTTGATTTGATGTGAGAGAGAAAAAATTGAGGAGGGTCAATGGCGAAGAAGCTTTTGGCAGGGATACTCTACCTCGGACTTGAAAGATGGCAAGATATTGCCGATCGGGGAAAGACACGGCTTGACCTAAAGCTTCGTTAATTACTGGATAGTACATGGAGAGATGTTGCAGAGGTTCTTGCAAAATATTTGCATGAACTTAAATTTTCCAGATATTCTGCAAATTCAAAATCATAATCCACAGCTTTTAAATATTACCGAATAAATATTTTAGTGAACTTTTGACAATTGGATAATTATTAAATTACAGAGGTTAACAAATAATTGCAAGATTTAGCACACAAATTATAGTTGCGAGATCAACTACTCACTTTACCCTTCTTTATTGTTGCTAAAGGGCCCATAGCTAGAGCAGAGGGTAGGGGTGGACTCGGCCCACGAGGCGAGGGAGCAAGGGGAGAGGCGAGAACTACGGCGGCGGCGGAGGCGGCGGGTGATGAGGACATCCTCCTTCGGATACACGCACTACACAAGACCCTCGGATCTGGTCTTTGAACTACGGTCCTATGACAAGAGCTAGAAACCGTCACTTAATCGATCGGTAAAGTCGTTTCTAGGGTGAGTGTATTATTTGAGAACTCTATGATCTTTGCCTAATAGAGATGATTTACTTGTACTCGGGAATCTAGGATTACGACCGATTCAAGAAGGTCCACGACCCGATTCGCGAGGTCTCGACCACTACAAGAAGACCTACGACTAGTTGATTCGATTGGAGCAATCTCGACCCGAAAAGAGAGCACGATACTCGTTGGACATAATCTCGACCAAAGATAGCATGGACTCCTCAAGACCACCGTAGGACCGGTCCTCGACGGATCTTCGACGAAATCGCAACACAAGGTCTTTGCGTCACCGTTTAAAACTAATAAGACTTTGTAAGCGTGGCGAGTCGGAGTCGAGGTTGTGTGCGCTTCATCCACGGCCGCACAACCTAGGTCGACCTCCTCACGTTTCCCTATATATATCTGATGGCTGTCATAGTTTAGGATGGGTTTTCTTAGATTATTACGCCAATTGCGGTTTACGCGATTATCGGTTTGAGAACCCCAATTGTAAACTTCATCCATATCCATAATACAATTGATTGCATCTACCTTGTTCTTGTGAGTTGCTTGATTGCTTGCGGAACAATAACCTTCGTGGTAAGGTCGATCGCGTGCAAGCGTGGTCGATAACGACAGCGTGTGGGTGTAGCGAATGCGGTGGCGATCGTTGGTCGGAAGCCTCAAAGCGTCAACGTCCTCACGACGAACCAAATCGAACCTATCGGAAGATCGGGCGCGTGACTCATCAAGTGGTATCGAGCAAAGGTTGCCGTTAGGTAATTTCGTTTATCCCTTTTGTTAGTTGTGTTCCCTCACCTAGAGTCGGAAAAGCGCCCTACAAAAGTTTTAGATCGTAATTATTCCATTGTCCAAACCACTTTGTGCCTTTCGCAATTTTGTTTTCGGTTGAGTTCGAGTCCATCGTCGGTGTCTTTGTTCTTTGGTTTAGAGTAGCATTCTTGGTCTCTAGTCGGCAAATGCATCGCCGCCGTGCCACCATCCATCCTGGATGCACGACCTCCTTTTTCGAATGACACCCATTCGACCACCCGCTCGGGATTTACCATCTGGTCGGAATCGAACATCTACTCGGATCCGACCACCTCTTCGAGCAACACCCATTCTACCATCCACTCAGGAACTACCACGGTCGGATTCGATCCACAGGTGGATTAAATAGCCGCAAGAACTAGCCCAAGTTCAGAGAGAGAGAGAGAGAGTTACCTATTTACCCCTGCTCTCCGGAAAAAGTTTGTGACCCAATCACCTCATCGGATCCAGAAAAGGTAATAGAAGAATTTTTGGACTTGGGTCACGTTTGCAAAAAAAAAGGAAGCAAAAAGTGCAAAAGAAAAGAAAAGAAGCAAAAAGTGCAAAAGAAAAGGAAAGAAGCAAAAAGTGCAAAAGAAAAGAAGAAGAAGCAATTCGACCACCCCTAGTTGGTCTATGACCAGTTCCAGCCTTGCATCCTTTGGACTCCTTTGTATCGAGTCCTTGTTTCGATCAGTATTGTGCTAGGGCTAGGGGCACTTTTAGACCAGCAACTGTGACGAGTACTGTGGGCTTTGGTTCAGCTTTGCTAATCTGATTTCATTATTGCTATTCCTTGCTACTAAACATTGCTGTCAGGCTCCACATACTTTCGACCCTCAGTTGGATCCTCGCATTCGCCTCCGCCGTGATCGTACATCCCACCTTCGCCGATTAGACCACTGCTGCAATTTGGTAAGAAACTCATAAGAGCTTGGTAAGGCGGCTTGAGTGTGTGATTCCACCCTCAGACCACCTAATAGTGATAGGGATAATACCTTTGTGTTGTCTTTTGTCTCCTACTAACCATGTCGGTGAAGGATTGGATGCACAAGAGTGTGTTTTGAGGAAGAGCTCATGGCGCTATTGGATGAACAACGCACTACCGTTAATGAGGACATCGACGGAAGCTTCAAGCTACCACGATCACATTACAGCGCTCAATCAGCGATAGTATTGCGGCGCTCACTACACGCTCGAAAGAATGGTGAACCGACCACAAGCGTTGGTCGTGTGGAACCTCGAGTGCGCCCATGACCATGAGTTTGATAATGATAATGAGATGCCGCGACCACGGCGCCTTGGATGCGATAGCGGAACCGACCGAACTTCAACCGTCAAGGTATGAGAGGTAATAATGTTCACAACATAATGGGCGTGTTAATGATGATCCATATGCTAAAGTTTCTCTATACCATTTTTGCGGGTGCTTATGATCTGAAATATATCTAGATTGAGAGATGACGATGAAACGAAATTGAATGCTCACTTAGTTCCCTAAGTGCATAGAGTTAGGCAAGCCACAAGTGAATTTAAAAACTTTGCCATCATTTGGTGGAATAGGGTATGCACAGAAGGATTAGCGCCTACTCGTGGGATGGTTTAAAGGTTGCTATGCGTGTGATTTGTCCACCTTCTTTTAAGCGTGATTTGTGTAATAAATTGCAGCGCTTAAACCAAGGTAATAGATCAGTAGAAGAATATTATCGGGAGCTACAAATTAGCATGTTGCGTTGTGATATTATTGAGGATGAAGAAGGCTGCAATGGCGCGTTTTATGGAGGATTAAGAAGTGAAATTCGGGACATAGTGGATTACAAAGAATACGATAGCGTCCTAGATTGTTCCAACTTGCATGTTTGGCGAAAAAGGAATTGCGGGGGCGACAGCAGAGGCCAAGGAATAACTTTGGGAGCATGTCTACACCACGACCGGTCTTGAGTCAAGCCAGGTCGTACCACTGGGATTATGTGCCACCGTTGCAAGGAATGGGGCATGTCATGAGTTCGACTACGATCTGCTGCCCCCTCCACGAGTAGAGCGCGTTCGACACCTCGACCACATCACATGCACGAGGTAAGTAAAGTTACTAGTGTGCGAGCACCGACCAAGAGTTCTTCGTCGGTTGCTTCCTTTGGTCGTACCATCTTTGGGATTATGTGCCACCGTTGCAAGGGAATGGGGCACGTCATGAGGGCGCCCGGTCGTGAGCATACCTTGCCACCAAAGGCGGTGGTTATGTAAGTACTAGTGATATTGAGGGCGAATATGTACTTGCGGCTAACATTGCGGTGGAGGAGATGAGATGAGCGGTGATCTTGATGATGTAGAGGAACAAGTAGGCTGCTTTGTTGACACGAGTATCATGTGAGCCTTGTTACATAGCAGTCTTTGGCGCACAAGTGGAAGGCGGAGCAAAATCAGCGGCACAACTTGTATCGGACCAGATTTCGTGAAGGATAGAGCTGCGAGTCATCATTGATGGAGGGAGCTGCAACAACCTTGCAAGCTCGAGATGGTCGAAAGCTTGGCTTGACCACACAACCACACCGTCCCTACTACATCCAATAGTTCAATTCGTGTGGTAAATTAAAGGTACACAAAGTTGTGAAAGTGCAATTTTAGCGGTAATTACAAAGATAGTTCGACTTTGATATCGTGCCTATGCAAGCATGCTCTTTGTTGCTCGGTAGACCTTGGATATATGACAATGATATTTTGCACCATGGTAGAGCTAATACCTACTCATTTTCACATAAGGGTAAGAAGATTAAGTTGTTGCCTTTGACACGGTGAGATTACGAAAGATGAAGAAGAGCGCTAAAAATGAAAGAAACACCGATAAGCATGATTACGAAAATCGACAAGTAGCAAAACGTGTTTTCCCACCCAAAAGGGAGAAAGTGGCGTCTAGTCCTAAGTCGGAGGAATTAAATTGAAGGGATGTGCTATGATTGCCACTAAATCTGAACTTGCGAAATTTGTAATAATGAGTTGCCATGCTATGCTTTGATATGCAAAAATGCCTTATATTAAGCTTGATGTCATAGCTAGCTCTTTGCCTCCTATTTGTTGCTAACCTTTGCGGAGTATGTGGATGTATTTCAAGCGAGGTACCCGGGATTACCACCTATTCGAGAATTGAGCATCAAATTGATTTGATCGGAGATACTTTGCCAAACCGTCTTGCATATAGGACCAATCCGAGAGGAGACTAAGAAATTCAACGACAAGTCCAAGATCTTTTGGACCGTGGAGTACGTAAGAAAAGCCTTAGTCCTTGTCTTTGTTCGGTTCTTTTGGTTCATAAGAAAGGCGGTAGTTGGCGTATGTGTGTTGATTGCGAGCCATTAATAACATTACTATAAGGTATCGTCATCCTATCCCAAGGCTAGACGACATGCTAGATGAATTGAGTGGTTCTATTATTTTCACAAAGATTGACTTGCGGAGTGGTTACCACAGTTAGAATGAAATTAGGAGATGAATGGAAAACTAATTTTAAAACTAAGTTCGGATTATATGAGTGGTTAGTGATGCCTTTCGGCCTAACTAATGCACCTAGTACTTTTATGCGTTTGATGAGCGAGGTTTCGTCCTTTCATTGGAAAATTTGTGGTGGTTTACTTTGATGATATCTTGATTTATAGCAAGTCACATGAGCAACACCTAAATCATATATGTGCTGTTTTTAATGCTTTAAGAGGCATACGTTTGTTTGGTAACCTCGAGAAGTGCACCTTTTGCCGATCGAGTTGCATTTCTTAGTTATGTTGTGACACCGCGGGGCATTGAGGTGGATGAGACAAAGATTGTAGCCATCCAAAGTGGCGGCGCCTCTCTTGTGTCACAAGTCTTGAGCTTCCATGGCCTTCTTTGGATTCTATCGGTAGCTTTGTGCGGGATTTCACACCATTGCCGCACCATTGAATGAATTGACAAAGAAAGTGCCTTTCAATGGGGACTGCACAAGAGAAGGCATTCAACTTGTTGAAAGAAGCTCACCCAAGCACCCTACTCCAACTCCCGATTTTGGTAAGACTTTTGAAATTGAATGTGATGCGGTGGGATTGGGATAGGTGGTGTATTGATTCAAGAAGGTAAACCAGTTGCATATTTGTGAAAAACTAAATGGGCCTAGTTTGAATTATTCCATCTATGATAAGGAATTGTATGCTTTAGTTAGTGCTTCAAACTTGGCGGCATTATCTATGGCCCAAAGAATTTGTTATACATTCGGATCATGAATCGCTAAAATGTATTAGAAGTCAAGCTAAAGCTGAATAAGCGACATGCTAAGCTGGGTAGAATTTATTGAGTCATTCCCATATGTTATAAAGCATAAGAAAGGTAAGGATAATGTGATTCTTGATGTGCTCTCTAGACGTTATACCATGTTATCTCAACTTGACCATAAGATTTTTGGTTTGGAGGCCATTAAGGGTTTATATGTCAGCGATTTGGACTTTAAGGAAGTGCTTGAACATTGTAAAGGAGGAAGACATGGAATAACTATGTCTTTGAACGATGGTTTGGTCTATCGTGCTAACAAGCTATGCGTTCGGCTAGCTCTGTTAGTCTTTTGTTATTCTGAGGAGGCACATGGAGGAGGTTTGATGGCGCATTTTAGAGCAAAGAAGGCGAAGATGTGCTGGCCACCCACTTTTTGGCCAAAGATGAGGCGTGATGTCGGCGCTCGTGGCTCATTGCACTACATGCAACAAAGCTAAGTCATGTCTCCTTCCACATGGACTTTATATGCCTCTTCCTATTCCTAGCGCCCTTGGGAGGATATTTCTATGGATTTTGTTTTAGGATTACCTAGGACAAAGAGGGGGAGAGATAGTATATTTGTAGTAGTGGATCGATTTTCTAAAATGGCACATTTTATATCTTGTCACAAGAGCGATGATGCTACAAACATAGCTGATTTGTTTTTAGGAAATCATTAAACACATGGAGTGCCCAATACTATTGTCTCGGATCGTGATGCGAAGTTTTGAGCCACTTTTGGAGATCACTTTGGAATAAATTGGGGACAAAGCTGCTGTTCTCTACTACATGCCATCCCCAAGCGATGGACAAGCGGAGGTTGTCAACATACGTTATCCACCATGTTGCGGGCTGTTTTAAAGAAGAACTTGAAGATGTGGGAAGAATGTTTACCGCATATTGAGTTTGCTTACAATAGGTCAGTATACTCCACCACCAAGGTAAGTCCATTTCAGGTAGTGTATGGTTTTAACCCCCGTGCTCCTATTGATTTACTACCTTTACCGACCTCTGAAAAAATTAATCTACATGCTAAGAAGCGTGCTACATTTATTCTCAAGTTACATGAAACCACTAAAGAGAATATAGAGCATATGACTGAAAGGTATAAGGTTGCTGGAAGTAAAGGTAGGAAACTTGTCAAATTTGAACCAGGTGATTTAGTTTGGGTTCATTTGAGAAAGGATAGGTTTCCGGAATTAAGAAAATCAAAGTTGATGCCTAGAGCTGAAGGACCATTTAAGATAATTAAGAAGATAAATGATAATGCATATCAATTAGAATTACCTGCAGATTTTGGGGTTAGCCCTACATTTAACATTTCAGATTTGAAACCATACGTGGGAGAAGAAGATGAGCTTGAGTCGAGGGCGACTCCAATTCAAGAGGGGAGTATGATGAGGACATCCCTCCTTCGGATACACGCACTATACAAGACCCTCGGATCTGGTCTTTGAACTACGGTCCTATGACAAGAGCTAGAGCACGTCCTTAATCGATCGGGTAAAGTCGTTTCTAGAAATTTGAGTGTATTATTTGAGAACTCTATGATCTTTGCCTAATAGAGATGATTTACTTGTACTCGGGAATCTAGGATTACGACTAGTTCAAGAAGGTCCACGACCGATTCGCGAGTCTCGACCACTACAAGAAGACCTCGACTAGTTGATTCGATTGGAGCAATCTCGACCGAAAAGCGAGCACGATGCTCGTTGGACACAATCTATGACCAAAGATAGCATGGACTCCTCAAGACCACCTAGGACCAGGTCCTCGACTAGATCTTCGACCGAAATCGCAACACAAGGTCTTTGCGTCACCGTTTTGAAACTAATAAGACTTTGTAAGCGTGGCGAGGTGGAGTCCGTGTTGTGTGCGCTTCATCCATGGCGCACAACCTAGGTCGACCTCATCACGTTTCCCTATATATATCGATGCATTGTCATAGTTTAGGGTGGGTTTTCTTAGATTATTACGCCAATTGCGGTTTAGCGATTATCGGTTTGAGAACCCCACTTGTAAACTTCATCCATATCCATAATACAATTGATTGCATCTACCTTGTTCTTGTGAGTTGCTTCGATTGCTTACGGGAACAATAACCTTAAATGGTAAGGTCGATCGCGTGCAAGCGTGGTCGATAACGACAGCGTCGCGGTGTAGCGAATGCGAGTGACGATCTGTTGGTCGAAAGCATCAAAGCGTCAACGTCCTCACGATGAACCAAATCGAACCTATCGGAAGATCGGACGCCGTGACTCATCGGCGAGGATGGCCAAAATGGAGCAGCTAGGGAGGAGGGAAGGCCGAGGAGGTGGCGGCGGCGGGGCGGCACGCGGCGAGGAGCGATGGCGGTCGGAGTAGCGAGCCTGAGGCGGTGTCGGCGGTGGCCGGGAGGCGAGAGGCGGAGGAGGCCAGCCACGAGCAGCGGATGATGCGGGTGCTGCTCGGTGACGATGGGGCGAGGCGCTTCATGGCCGGCGGCAGGCTGAAGCGCGTGGGGCGCCGCAGCGGCGATGAGCTACGTCGGCGAGGAGCTCAGCCGGTGGGTGGAGTCGGTAGATGATGCTGGGGCGGAGCTTCCGTTGGCGACAGATTGGCTAGAGGAGCGTCGGAGGGGAGAATGGCGGCGGAGGCGGCATCGGGCGGCCTTGGCTCTAGGCGGTAGCAGAGAGGGGGGAGAAGAGGCGTAGAGTGGGAAGAGGCAAAGGAGGACTCGGCTTTTATAGCGAGAGGAGTGAGAGAGAGGCGCGGAGGAGGCCAAGGCGACCGGCGCGCCTTGAGCACCTGCGTGGCGGGAGCCACTGCGATCGGCGGCAGCTGGCGTGGCCCGGCGGCGGGGCGGATCGGGGAGGCGAGCAGGCGCGAGCGAGGCAAGAGTGGGGCCAGAGTCAGGCGTGGGCATGGCGGAAGACCCGGAGACAGATGGCGCGGCGCAGAGGCTGAGAGAGAGAGAGAGGAGGGGAGGTCGTTGGAGAAAAAGCCGGGAGTCGAGCGGAAGAACCGGGGGAGGGTAGGAAAAAGAGAGGGAGCAAGGCGGAAGGCGGAATGACCGGGGAAAATGGGCCGGAACGACTGGGAAAGAAAGAAAGAAAGAGAGGGGGGAGAAAAGCCGGCCAGGAAAAATGGTGCACTACTACAAAATAGTCTATAGCAAACGGCCCATCACAGACGGTTCCTTTGGAACCGTACGTATTAAATCTGTCTGAAACTTTGTTTTGGCGCAGCGGGCCTATCACGGACGGTTCTATTTCAGAACCGTCTGTGATAGTTAATTATCACAGACGGTTCTGAAATAGAACCGTCTGTGATGTTACACAGACGGTTCTATTTAAGACGGTTCTGAAAATAGAAAATGCATGTAACTATCCTGAGCGGTTCTATTTAAGAACCGTCTGTGATACTGAGCAGTTCTTAAATAGAACCGCCTATGATGTTACAGAGCGGTTCTATTTTGAGCAAATGCGCTGATAATGACTATCACAGATAGTTCTTAAATAGAACAAATGCAGTGATTTCACGTGCTTCATATAAATTGGCCGAGACATCCCTCGGTAGCCTTGCTGTGTCTACCGCTCGGCGCCACTTCCACCCTAGCTCCTCACTGCATTTGTGTCTACCGCTCCAGGCGCCACTTGCTGCCCTAGCTCCTCCAACTGCGCCACTTCCACCCTAGCTCCTCAACTGCCTGTGTGTCTACCGCTCAGCGCCACTTCCTGCCTAGCTCCTCCAACTGCGGCTCCTCCTCTATCTTGGTATGAGCACATGATCGATCTTGCAGTCAATGTTGGAATAAATAATATTAGCCACCGCAAATCTTAGTTTTGAATAATGGTTTCCCTTATAACTAATGAACTAAAATTTGACTTAGGAGTGGTAACTTAATAAAATTGAATTAGGTCTAATAATCACTAAAATTTGAGTTAGGATAATTAATTGGCTTAAAAAATAAAATTTACACAGGTTCACGATGCGGTGGGGTTTGGGTCAAGCAATATTGCATTTACTGGTTCCGGTATTTTAGGTTAATAAGTGTTGTATGAGATGATGCCTATATTTGGGTTGCATGATTGTTCAATTGAGATAGATATCGATTGTCGAGAGGTAGGGATCATGGTTGTGGCCGTAGGCATGGCTACGCTATGCCACGCGTGTGGTACTTAACTAGTGAAGACTTTTCTTTCAATAACCTTAGATGCAAATGTTGGAGAATGAGTTTATATTGCACATTTTAGTTTGCTATAAATTAATCGCTAATCAATTTGACACTAATTTGTTACATGCGTAGTGTAGATGGATCGGCTGGATGTGCAGTGTGAACCGTGTGAGTCAAGATTACATTAATGGCGTGGTTGCTTTTAGAAGAGCATTGGCGGGATATGTTGAAGAAGGGATAAATTTTATGTATTGTCAGTGCATTGATTGCGTGTCTGAAGATGTTTAACAACGCGCGAGATCGAGCGCACTTGATTGAAGGGTTTCAAAAAGGGTATACATGTTGGACGATCCACGGTGAAGAAGCGATTATACGAGTTAATAATGGCGACATCGTAGAAGTCAACGATTTGCGGATGTGGTGTGCTTTTGATGAGGATAGGGGCACGATGACAATCTGGATCGGATGCTACTGCGATGCGAGAGAACTACAGATGAGAGAGAGTTTTGTAAATTCGAGGGCTTAAGGGAGGACTCGGTGAGACCTTTGTTCCTGGTACAAGCCGGAATACACAAGGTTGTCAGCAGTGCTTGAGCTGCTGAAATTGAAGGCAAGCAATAGTTGGTCAGATAAGAGTTTCACGGCGTTGTTAGGTCTCTAGCGGACATCCTTAGGAGAAGCGTGTTGCCCACCCACCTATCAAGCAAAGAAGGTTATTTGCCCATTGGGAATGGAAGTAGAAAGAATACATGCATGTCCGACGATTGTATCCTCTAGTAAAGAGTATGCGGACATGCATTATTGTCCGTGTGCAAAGCATCCGATACAAGCGTCAAAATCTTGCTAAGGTGAAGCAAGGACCTCTGCTAAGATGTTGTGGTATCTGCTGTAATCCCACGTTTGAAGCGTTTATTGCGAACCCAAAGGAGGCAAGATTGCTGCGTTGGCACTCGAGAGGCGTAAGAGAGATGGAAAGCTAAGACACCTGCTGATTACGCGGTGGAGAAACTTGATCGGACTTGAAGAGTTCGGTCGGAACCAGGAACATAAGGTTAGGGTTGAGTACGGATGGAATGAATCCTTTCGGTAACATGAGCGTGACATAGCACTGGCCCGTGAATCTATGTGTGTACAACCTTCCTCCTTGGCTCTGTATGAAGCGGAAGTACATTTTGATGTCACTACTTATCCAAGGGCGAAGCAACACAGGAATGATATTGATGTGTACCTAGCACCATTCTTTGGAAGATCTTGTGACCTTTGTGGAGCGAAGAATGCAGGTATGGGATGCGTACAAGCGAGAGAACTTCACTTTACAGCGCCATGTTGTTCGCACCATCAATGATTTTCACGCCCTTGGTAACTGTCGGGCCATCAAAAGGAGCCAAAGCTTTCCGCCTTTGCTTAGATGCTACGGAGAGTGTATGGTGAACAACTCGCAAGAAAGCGTGTATATCGTCAAGGTTCCTTAGAGAGTCACCCATACCGCAAGATGAAGAAACAATTCGACGAAATAAGGAAGGCGGTTCGACTTCAAGGGCTTTTAGTGGGAAAGAGGTCTATGATATGGTTAAGGATATCGATGTTGTGCTTGGGAAGGGGCGTAAATTAAGAACCCGTGAGAAGAACATTTGGAAGAAGCGGTCAATTTTTGGGACTTGCCTTATTGGGAGTACTTAGAAGTTCGCCCTTTGCATCGGCGTTATGCGTGAGAAGAATGTATGTGATAGCTTGATTGGTCTCTTCTTTGAACATTAGTGGCAAAACAAAGGATGGTGTTAGCATGCGCGTGACTTGGTCGATATGAACATAAGGACCGAGTTAGCACGAAAGAGACCGATCTGAGACGAGCGTACCTTCCCCGACTTGCTACACTCTGTCCAAGGCCGAGAGAAATGAAGCGTGCGAGCTTGCGGTGTGAAAGTCCGTCTGGTTACTCGCTAACATTAAGAAACTTGTTTCTATGCAAGATTTGAAATTAATTGGTATGAAGTCGCATGATTGTCGTGTCTTGATGACACAAATGCTTCTGTTGCAATTAGGAGTATCTTGCCAACAAGGTCAGTGGCAATCTTGAGGTGTGTTATTTCTTCAACTCAATTGCTCGAAAGTCATCGATCCCCAAGGACTAGATGCTCTGCGGTAGAGTAGTGACAACTCTGTGTCATCTTGAGATGTATTTCCCTCGTCATTTTTCGATATCATGGTCCATCTCATTGTTCACCTTTTGAAAGAGATAAAGATATGCGACCTGTGTTTCTCGTCATATGTACCCGTTCGAGAGGTACATGGGAATTCTCAAGTCCTCGTCGGAATCGATCTCGGCCGGAGGCGACATCATCGAAGGTTATGCAGCGGAAGAGGTCATTGAGTTCTGCGTCGACTACATGGCTCGAGTGGATCAATTGGTGTGCCTCTATCTCGTCATGAGGAAGCTGGATGGTATCGGGACCATCGGAAGAAATCAATCACTCCCGATCTGGATCGTGCGCTCAAGCCCATTTCACGGTCTTGCAACACATGACCCAAGTGTCCCGTACATCGGCGAGCACAAAGACATGAATGCATGCAGCGAGAATCCGGACGGTCGGAGGTTTGGATCACGAGAGAGCACAACCGTCGGTTCAGCGAATGGTAAAGGTGCGAATCACTCGGAGGTCATCAAGTGATGATCTGTTGCTATGGTTGGCAAGAGGGCCATATTTTACAATTGTCACATGGCAAGGATCGACATAAATGGGTACACATTTTATCTGGCATTTCGGGATAGGAAGAGCCGGATCGTGAGCAGCGGTGTCGCATAGATGCATTCGATGCCAAAGGGTGAGGAGCTCGTACTATGGGCAAATAGAGGAGATATGGGAGATCGACTCGTGCTTTTCAAGATCCCCTATTTGGTGCCGTTGGGTCCATCTCCCACAGGTGAAGGTCGACAAATGCAGGCGTCACTACCGTGGACCTCGAGCGTGTCGGATACAAAGGCGAACCATTCGTCTTGGCTAACCAAGTTGTTCAAGTCTTCTATGTAACCGACCCGGCAAATAAGAAGCGCCACGTAGTTCTTCATGGAAAAGGAGGATTGTCGGAGTTGAGAATGTAGTGGGCGAGGAAGAATACAATCAATTTGACGAGTTGCCACCTTTGGAGGCGGCATCGGGCTCGAGGAAGAACCGAGTGAGGAAGCTAGCTATATCTTGCGTCGATCATCATGAAGAGTGTATTTTAATTAAAATTTAATTACTCCATTGTAATTAATTTATTTATTCCATTGTCATGTGTTAATGTGTTATGGACTTGTGATCTTTAATATTGATGTCAATGTGGATATTCATGGTAATGTTGAGTTGAATTAGATATGAACTTTTGAACTCAAACTTGTCATCATCTTGCTTATCCAACAGTTCATACATCTTTGTTGTGGGGATATCACGAGACGGATCTAGAATAGAGCCGTGCGTGATAATGAATCCTGAGCAGTTCTTTTATAAAACTTTAAGAGTGATGGATATATTACTAATTGAATGTGGTATAGATCCTGCAGTTATTTCCGGTGAGTGAGAGTGTATTTAAAGATCTCGAGTTTCTTAACTCATATAGGAATTCCCGACCTTGGTTCTCCCTTGCTTCAAAGTGGTTTTGGTCAAGGTTTAGAAAAGACAACCTTGAAAGCTTTCCAAAAGAGGTAGGAATTTGCCCGGTGAAATTATTTGTTGACAAATCTACTACGTGACTTTGAAGCATTGCCTAGGGAAGTTGGGATGTGACCTTCAAACTTGTTAGAATACAAAGATAGTTGTTGGAGATTAGGAGGGCATCGCCAAAGTTCGGTGTGTCGTTGCCTAGCATATTGGGTGAGGTTTGGAGCAGTTGCGGGATGATGGCGGTGAGATTATTCTTGGCAAGGTCCAAATATTCTAGATTGGTAAGGAGTCTATTTTAGGAGGAATTGCACGTGCGTGAGTTACGAGATAGGTCTATCTTCCTTAGGAAAGAATGTAGGTTACGGGTAAACATCACGACGGCTCTTCAAAAACCGTCGTGATGTTTCCACATCCTGAGCGGTTCTTGAGGAAATGCGTGATGTGGAAAACTATCAGACAGTTTCTCAAGCAAATCTGTGATGTTTCTTTACGCATCCTGAAGGTTCTTGAGGTTTCTCAACCGTCTGTGATGTTTCCATATCACGATGGTTCCCTCGAGAAAAATGCGTGATCGAGCGAAATGCGTGATGCGTGTGATTATATAAGGTTCGAGAGGCGATAGGGTTTGATCTAACCCTATCGGCCGGTGTCGTCCTCTGCGCCGCCTCCTCTCCGAACGCCTCCCAGACATCGGCGCCCTCCTCCCACGACCCGGCGCCCCTCCTCCCCCGACCCCGGCGCCTCCCCGAGCCCGGCCACCTCCGCCACCGCCACTTGCTCGGGTAAGTTCTCCTCCTCCCCTGCCGCCACTGAGCTCCTCCCCCACCGTCTTGAGGTGGATTCAGACCCTTCTGTGATACATTAGATGAACAAAGAATTCAAGTTGCTATATACTGTTGGTTCATTGTCAAGAATTTAACAGGACTTAGGGTACTACTAGTTGTTGGATTAATTCATTTTCTTATGGATAATTATCAAGAAAATAGATGTAATGCAAATTATAGTATAATCTGTAGAGATATTCATCCTTGTACATGTCCATGAGTCTTTTTGTACATGGGAATTGATCATCCAAATCTTGTTCTTGTGTAGATCATCCTGATAAATGGTATGCTAAAGGAAAAAAGTAATTCAAGACTCATTGACTGACAAAAGAATTTCTTCATATATGTAGTGTTGATTGAGCATCCTAAATTGAAAATATTAGAGATGTAACTCCCAAATGTATTGTGTGAGCATGAAAATTGTGAGCCAAAGTTTAGATTTGGTTGATTTATGCTCATGGATTCTTGTTATACGTCAATTCACTGTAAAATAATAATTGAAACGTGTACATACATATCTACATGTGATTTTGGATGGTGCAAAATGTTGCTCAATTGTTTGAAACTTAGTACAACAAGTCGTTACAATTTGGCTAATCACAGTTTTTTTCAGTGTTTGTGTTTGTGTTTGTGTTTGTGTTTGATTAATCACACTTTTCTTTTTGGTTGGATCCGAAATGTTACAATTTGTGTGTTGGTGTGTTACAAATCCGAAAAAAGAACATGAACATGATCTCAACATGAACTATCTGAATACAAGCAAACACATATGTGATTTTGATGTTGCAAAATGTTCCTCAATTATTTACACTAAATCGACACACAAACATGTCTTGAGAACCCTTAAGGATATTTCCGACATTTCATCCTTCTTCCTTGTTGAAGCGACTAGTCGACCAAACAAAAAGCCAAATTGTCAAATGACATTTCATAAAAAGCTACTGACCATCGACTCTTTGCTACTTTGTAGCTCGAGAAAGCCAAAAACAGATTTTTCATAAAAGCTACGACTCCCCAAGCAGGACCTCAATTTGTTTACACAAGTGACTCAATTAAATCGAGAAAAGAGAATGCTCGGTGGTCTAGAGAAGAGAAAGAACAAAATGGTACTAACACACACTATGCTTGTAAATAATGTATTAAAAAATACAAAATGCTATCTGAGAGTTTGATCCACACTAAAGTGTATGTTAAAATACAAAATCTTTGGAAACTATGAGTTTGTTTCCGTGTATTTACAATTTTAGTTTATAATTGTTGTATTTCATTTCATTCACTTTTACGCATTTATTAAGAAAAATCTCTCTTGTAGTTATCAGGTTCTTGATCAACATTTTAGCATCTGAAACTTGAGGTATAGTCTTGAATGATGAAAACCTATGGAAGTAAGGCGGTCTTGATTTACTAGGTTGGCCTAGGTATCATGGGTATCCGGTCTTGAGCTAATGCAGGTTAGCCTAGGTGACTTGAAAAACCAAGATGCCGGTTAACCTAGGTTGGTGTGGGTAGTCTCGATACTTAGGGTGCCGACTAATGCAGGTAAACACAGGAACCGTGATGATTATTATGGTACAATTGACGGCAATTTATTTTATTTTACTCGAGATGGCAAGCGTTGATTATATTTGTTTATATTTTTGTGCAATTTCCCATATATTATATACTATGTAATAATTGCGTCGTAACTTATATAGATAGGAAGTAGCGAGATGGCGAGGCACCGTCTTCGCCATGTCAAATCATGAAGCCGGACATGGCGAGCGCCGTCTTCGCCGCCGTCACCGAGCCTTGCAGATACATAAGCGAGATGGTAGAGGAATATAAAAATTGCTGTTGGCCGTGACCATCACGAGTCGGTGACATTGGGGTCCCTCTGAGTCCCCGGCATCAGGCGAGATTCGGACCATCTGCGGGATACTTGTAAGGAAAAGGTCCTATCACCACACCAAAGTGGAAGTCTCGACAAAAGATCGAGAGGCGCGTCTTTGTGGGAAGATCTTTCAAGCGGGCTCACTATCGAAGCAGCAGACATGAAGCGCGTCGAGCGGCATGCCTTGCTCTCCATGTGTCACGCGTGGAGGACCTTCAAGCGTTCTTGTCACGCGATGCGTGAACAAGAGTGAGGCGCCCTTCACGAAGTTTCCATTTTGTGCGGAAACATGGAGCGCCTTTGTGGCTATGAAGGCGATGGATGAATTTAAGGAGCAAAGTGCGGCGCACAAAGCAATCGAGCACGAAACACTCACCCCACGGACTTCGGCACGGCTGATGCAGCGGCTAAATCCGCGCAATGGGAGGCGGAGGAGGAGAATCTATATCGATATCACACACCGCGTTCCGTGCACGGTTAAGCGAGGGCAAAAGTCTCGTCGATGGCGTCACTTTCCCAAACCCGGCGGACGGAAGTGTCCCAGCGTGTGGTAAATATGTCGAACTACCTACTTGTTTATAAGTCCATAACTTCATAGTGACTATAATAACATGATGACCTCTTGCGGCGTGAATTGATTGCCCAAACTTTTGAAGGCTCCTTCCAAGAACACGGGGAGAGGATATACTATCTCGGCCCTAGAAACAAGGAGCACCGGGTGCTTACGCGAGAGCAAGGGGTTAACGTACCTTGGGTACATGGATTATGACGACTACTTCATGTATAGAAGTAGGAAGAGATCCAAGGCAAAATCGACAATCGATTGAGCCTTAAGGTAAATTTCAGGGCGGATAGCAAGTTTGCGGGATCAAGCTGAATCAAGTACTCATAACCCGATGCATAGCGCCCTGTTATTGCGGGAACAAGTCCTCGACATCGGAGTAGTGTCGCGTCCGCATAATTTTGAACATGACGACGACCAATTACCGATAGACCGCATCAAGGTAATGTACATCTATGGAATGCACCAAAGATAGACCTATAGGGCGCCTTAGCTAATTGTGTATCGTTTTGTAGGAGCCGACGGCTGCAAGCTCAAGCGAGGTTAGTTGGGTCCATTCCTATTGAGGTGGGCGGGGATGGTGCATCCATACCGAGGAAGGAAGCGATGCGACCGCGGTGTCGGTGGCGCATGGTTACGCAAGGGTGGAGGTGGACATGGTACATCAACATTTCATGGCCGTCCCGCCGGACATTCGCGACGAAGAGATCACAACACTAGGGGATGCCGTGCACGATTTTATCCGATGGCCCAAGGCGGACATCGTCTGGACCCAGCGATGCCGCAATCTCGGCGGACCATTCCTCTCCAGCGGAACCCTCCATGACTCCACCTCATATTTAGCCTCGAAGGCCACCTCGCCGGTTCCGTGGAGAAGGCGCGAAGGAACAACAAAAGCGTGCTACCGTATCGGTTCGAGTCGTCTCGCGGGAAGATCTTGCCAATCGTTAAGGCTAAATCGAAATCGGCGAACATTAAGCCGCCTCCCAAGTCCCGAAGCACGGAAGTACTCCATCGGAAAACCGTTGTGCCCTAACGCACAATTAGCCCACGCTGGATTTGCTTGTCGGGCTTTGCATGCACGGTACTTGCGAATACCGCAAAGAAGGGTGCGATCTTTGGAATCACCGTCGCATACAAGGATGAGCATTTCTTCAGCGGTAGGGCAACCGTGGTGGGCTTCAGCGACTTATTCAACCTATTCAATCTCGAAGCCCTCGGCGCCTCGCTTCTACGATGTTGGACCTTTGTAAGTGTGTACAATCAAGTTCTACATTCATGTAATACCGATAAATCTAGCAACTCATTGCTTATGTATAGATACATGATGAAAAATGCGGGAAGAGCGAGAAGTGGGTTTCCTCGACCCACACGTGGTATCTATGCAAACCATCCAAGCGACGCGACCTTCGTCGAGAACTATATAACGACGGCATTGCTTCTTGAATCGCAAGGACTACATCTTGGTGCCCTACAACCGGGGTAAGTGCTTCACTATTTGCTATTCAAATTTCATTTGTACTTAGGTTTAATAGTTATAGCGACATACATGAGTAGGTACCCTTTGGATCCTTTTAGTCATTATACCCAAGAGGAACAACGTGATATATCTTGATTCCTAGTCGAAGCGATCACGACTTGACGTGCGCAAGGAATACTCGACAAGTATGATCATTTCCTCCATACATAACTCTATTGTAGTCTTCCTTCGTTTGAAATGCAGGGATAACTTTTTCAATTATGTAGTTCGTTCATCTCCTATGTTAGCCAACAAGGAAGATCTGATGGATCGAGTAATACCAACTAACACACAGGACGAAATTTCGGTGCAGCGCTACAACACAATAATCCTATATATATCATACTTCATAAAAATGTGTCTTCAATGACTATCGTACATATGTAATTCTATTTTTGCGGTCTGCTTGACAAAAAATGATGAGCTATGTGCATTCTCGTTTGCCATCATATCGACAAATCATTAGTGCTAAGATGAAGAATCAGGAGGTTTGTCAATCTCGAAATAATTTTTTGTAATTGTAAATTCAAATATATATCCTTACCATTTTTCTTGACCTAGCGGCGGTTTGATAATAGATTTACATGGACTCGTTCGCAAGAGCTCGTGGAAGTTCGAGGCAGCTATGCACCTTTATCATGACAGAAATAGTTAACAAAGGAGAGTTTCACTCCATCGCCGACCCAGAGATTCACGCAAACAATTGACTTAATTGTAATCCAATTGTACAACTATAGCAAAAATACTTCAACAAATTCGATCTTTATTAATTTATTTTGAGTAATGGTCAATTTGAGTTGTTGTAACATCCCAAAATTGGTTTGTGTTTCAAATGTAATAAAAATGAGGAGAAATTAAAACTTTTTCTCTGATCTTGATTTTTGTAATCAATTCCATAATTTTTGTAAAGGAATTATGTGAAATCAAAAATCAAATTGCCATTTGGACACCAACACAAATCTCCTTCATGAAAATCTTGTGCCCAACCTTTGGAAATAATTTTTTTTGGGTCTAGGGTTGATGTTTAACACCTCAGAATTATTTCATAATTTTTAGAAATTATTTGATAATTTTTGAGGCCAATCAAACCTTGGTCAAACCCTAATTCACACCTTCTGAAATTTTTAGAGGAAAATGCGGTGCATAAAAGTCTCTGAAAATTTTATATAAGGTTCATCATCCGATAAGCAACCTCGATTAAAATTTCATAATTTTTGGAGCTTGTTTGCTATCTCAATTAATTATCCTAAGTCATCTCAGCAAATAACTCAAAATCAGCTTTTACTATTCCTTGGACTCAAGTCACACTCGGGTTCAAGCCATCGGTTCGACCGGATCAACTAAGCATGCCGACTCGGTAGCCTCGGCGCCTTCAATTTCAACCGTTAGATCTCGATCGTGCGGTGCGCGCTCTGAGTAGCGTTGGACCGCGATCCTCCCTCGCTGCGAACCGTTCATCATAGATCGGGCTCACGAAAGAGGAAGGTTGGTGTCGAAGATATTGATTTGCGTGGCGCCGTCCGATTAAATCAACGGTGTCGCCTTCGTCTTCCTCCGCTCGCGCATCGGTACGAAGTCAGCGATGGCGGTGAAAAGTGCGAGGCGTAGCGGCGTCGGTCACCTCTTCTTTCGACCAGCGACTCGGCATTAATGAGCAGCATCTTGCCGCCTCCGAAGTCTTCGTCCTCCTCGAGTGCACTTGCTCCCATCGCCCTCGATCGACCTCGACTCGGTGCAAAGCTAAATTTTCTTCCGTTGCTTCTTCCTTGCTCTTGACCTATAAGACTCCTCCGGTGGCTTCCTTATCCTTCTTTGAACACCCTCGAGCTCTGGTTTCACTTCTAGCGCGCGGAGTAAGCTCAAACTCGAGTTTTCACCTTGATCGCCATTGCGCCATTCTTAGAGCTTGAGGTTCTTGGTGAAAGTGGTGCTCGGTTTTCTCACTCAATTTCCTTCTTGCCTTAGCTTCCTCTCCTCTCTGTGAGTAATAGCCCTCACTCAATTTTTCGTTTGCTTGCGAGAGAGCGAGATCAATTCGGTTTTCCCCAAATTCGGCGAAAACTTTCAATTTAAATCTCGGCTCGGGTAAGTCTTTCATTGCTCGATTCTTTCTTTGCTGTAGATGCGCATTAGTATTGAGATCATATTGGTGCTCGTGGTTAGCTTAGCCGTGCTCTAGATCGCCGCGATTAGCGGAGTTAAATCTCTGTCATTTTGTCGGACGAGGCGCGAGTCGTCGGTTGTCGATAAATCTGAACCGTCGATCTTGATCGGCGGCCCATAGCGAATTGGCGTTGAGCGGTTTGATCCGCGTGGGCCGTCGGATCCAAGACCAACGGTCGGATCGAATGAGCGTTCGGACCGCGGGACATCCTTTGGCATCGGCCCGTTAACGTTTCATCAACGGTTGATGCTTAAGGTTGGCGCGTTCGCTCTGTTGCTACGCGTGTGGACCGTTGGATCCAAGATCAACGGTTCATGTGCGTGTAAACGTTCGGACCGCCGGACATCCTTGGCATCTGGTTCGTTCATCTTTCATCCAACGGTTGATGTTTAGGGTTCGCGCGTGAGTTCTGTGCTCTGTGTTTGGGCCGTTTGTTTTCGGATATTCGGCCCAGATTTGTCCACGTCGTTTATCTGAGTTATGTTTCTCGGGTAGAGTTATTTATCAACTGAAAAATAGTTTTATCTTCTAAAATGCATAACTAATTCATGTTAACTTCAAAAATACTCAAACCATACATTATTTTCTTTTTAATGAACTTTATTCTAAAATAGGTTTCAACTTTGTTTCTCCAGCAGAAAATTTAGATTTTAAAGGAAGGCATTAAAGCGATTATCATACAAGCGAAAAATAGATTTAACTTAGAGAATTCATAACTAATTATTGAAAGCTCCAAATGAGATGAATCCAGTGGGGCTGTTCATCTTATGAGGTGCTTGATTTACCATAAAAATTTTAGTAGCTCTACATTTCTAGAAAATTTCACTAAAATCATTGCTTAGGTGAATAGTCTTTGTTTTTCATTTTACGCCGTTGAAAGTGTTTTGGCCATAACTTTTGCATTGAGAATCCAAATCAATTGGTTCTTGTTGCATTAGTTCATAAAAATTATGTTCTTTCTACTGCAAAAATTTGAGAGCTTTTGCTGAGTTTTGCTGTGGCATCTTTTGATGTTTCTCGCCTTATTGGTTCTTGTTGGTTCTTTCGATGAGTTGCGACAATATTGATAATATCGAGTGACCCTCTGCAAAGTCGATCAAAGTCTAATATCTTGTTTACAAATTATATGTATGCATTGCTTTTGTGTCCAATTATTTTTGTCTGTTTAGAGGTAGTTATTCCTAATGCATTGTTGCCATTAAATTGTTATCCTGCTACAACCATAAGTTATTAATATCATTGGTGAATTAGAGCCGGTGATTTAATTATGCTCTTTATTATCTTTTCGATGTCATGCTTAGAAATGCTTAGATGTCGGTAGTATTGGGCGATCATCGATTTTAGTCGATGATCTTGATCACACATTTACTTATTATTCCATTATGTCCAAAGATTTGTGCTTTGTTACTTTGTAAAGTCAAAAAGCGAAAATAAAATTGTTTTAGACTTGGGCACAATGGTATGTTGGTGTGATCTGTTGGTGTGGCGGAATGGTGCCTAGGTCATCAAGGACCGAGTTACTTGTGTCACTAAGCCAAGCGCTTATGCGTGCTAACCACGAGAGAGGGATATGGGACCTCTCTTGACTTAGTACTTTAGCGTGGGTTATCTCAGAGTCGCGGGAGGGGTTGTGTGTGTTGTGTGAAACATAATATGTGTTCTCGGTGTTCTTGTGTTGGGTGTGCGGTGGTGGAGATTAGGGTAGGCTCTCCACCTCGAGGAGCATTGTAGTTGTCAAGGCTTTACTGCGGCGGGTAGTTGACCGAGGCTTTACAATGACTCAGACACAGCGTATGGGTTTCTATCCATACAGGCGGCTCGTGAATAATTCACAATATGGGAAATGTCTCGTAGGACTTAGCCGTGTTAGGCATACCTAAGAAGTGTGCTTAATCTAGTGGCAAAAAGGCGATGCAGGCGTGTGGGTACATTGGTACACCTGCGAGGATAAAACTATTGAATAGCCTCGTCCTAGGTTATGGACATGCTTGGTAGGTCGTGCAAGAACTAGACTACAACCTTTTCAAAATTAAAATTTGACATGGTTGGCATGAATGGGTAATTCATGCTATTGTTGTGGTGGCTAATGGTTTAGTCACTTCGGGATTGTTGTTGTCTATCTCTTGTTATATTGTTGTCATTTACGATTATTTGAACATTAAAACTGATTTGTTAAGCGCTTTCAATCTATTACATTATTGCAAATAAAACTTGCGTTATGCTTAAAAATTTGAGTCCTAGCGACCCACTTAAATAAGCTTGCATATAGTTATTGTTTAGGTCTCATTATCGTTCTTATATATCTTGCAGTATATTCAAAGTACTCACCCGATTTTCTTTGGTGCTTTTGTTCTGAGAGGGCGAAGGTGAGCCCCAAGGTCTCACTTTTGTGAGTTGTCTTTGTGGATTCGACGACTAGCTTGGCGGTCGGTCGGTTGCCTTGTGGGTTAAAGGCACACCGATTGGCTCTTTTGTTTATAGCCATCTTATGGCACTTTTGCTTCATTGTTAAATTTCTTTATGTATATGTCATTTGGTAGGTTGGCCTCTCTTTTATAATGACTATCCTTTATTTATGTTATCTTACGGATTGTTGTTTATGTTTGGTTCAATGTGAATGAATGGAATTGATGCATGAACTTTGTAAAGGGTGTGTATCTTGCATTTAGGAAGTATACATGTCTCGAGTCTCGGATTATACGCTTTGTGATGCTAGGACCGAATGGGTGGTTAAGCATTACAAGTCGGATAAGCCGAAGTCTCTGATTGTCAACAATTGATTCTCTGCGATGTATCATTTTTTTGTACATGCTTGTTTTGAGAGGGCATGGCTAGCAATTCTGGTGGCGCCAAAAGCGACAAACAATGTAGCTAGGATCGCTCGATTACCATGAGCGGTTTTATGTCGGTTTCAACATAAAACGTGCGTAGTAATAGCTTCATGAGCGGTTTTAAAGTAAACCGTGCATGCGTGATACTAGACATATCACGGACTTATCACGCGAGCGGTTTTAAAGTAAAATGCATGCGATAAACACTATCACAGCGGTTTTAACGTGGCGAAATGCGTGATAACCACTATCACAGACGGTTTACTTTAAAAACCGTGCAGCGATAACTACTATCCGAGCGGTTTTAAAGTAAACCGTCGTGATAAGTGGTTATCCTGAGCAGTTTCGTTAAAAATAAATGCGTGATAAGTGTTATCACAGACGGTTTTGAACGTGCGTGGTAGCTACTGTTATCACAGACGAATAAATATAGACGGTTCGGAAACCGTCTGTGATGATGTGTTCTGTAGTAGTGGTGGGCCAGGAGGGAAAATAAGAAGGGGGCCGGGGAAAAAGCAATTGGGCCGGGGAGAGCAGGTGGGCTGGGAGAAAGAGGGAGGGGAGAGAGGGAAGAGAAAGAGAGATGAGTTTTGAAATTTTTGCCAAATATTTTATATTTGAAATCAAGGTAAAATCTGAGTTTTGAAATTTGAAGCTCGATGTTTAATTTTTTTTGGGAAGCTTTTGAAATTTAAAACTAATTTTGAAATTACTGATCATTTTACCGAAAACAGATGTTATACTGTAAGATGCTCTACTCATTAAAATAAAATATCCAGATTGGAGAGGAGAGAAAAGGTGGATGAAAAGACTATTTTACCCTTGTCAGTTGATGAAGCCCTCCCGTTAGTATGTGCGCCCCACCGCGGAGGCTCACATGTTGCGCACTACCGTTGTGCATGCCAAGCCGCGCCCCGCCAACCTCATCGTCGACCGAGGCCTCGCTGCTCGATGCTGCACCGCTGCGCTCCTCCCTCGCAGCTCACTTCCCACGATGCCAGGGAGCTGTACACTGCCCTCTGACAGGCCAAGACCTGCGCCGATGGGCCGCTCCACGCTCTTGGGCTGGCTCTGTTTCTTTCGGCTTCCTTGTCATGCACGGCCACCAAGTCTATAATAGCCTGGCCAACCTCACCTTTGCACCCTCGTGCTCTACACTATTTCACTGGGTGGCCATTGCATCACTGTCTTCACCATGAACGATATGCGCCGTCGCCGTTAGATGTTAGGACCTCGCCGTCATCGACCCTTGGTCCCTTGGTCTTCGCGCGTCAGCGCATGAGGATGCCCGCGACAGCCCCTGAGCCACGACGTCCGACATCGCTGTTGGCTGTCGCTCCCACGACAGTACGTGGTTATAGGAGAAGGATGTAGGGGAAATAGGATATTTTGCGGGTCCTCTCTCTCCGCGTCTAACCCCACAAACACAGGCGCACGAGCGCGTGAACACACAATATATATATATATATATATACTTCTAATATACTGTTTAACTTAATATATTTTATTATATTACTTTTAGTATGCTTAAATACCAATTATAAGATACTCAAATGCGATTTTATTAAAAAAAAATTCATTTGAGCCTTTTATTTTTCGTATATACCTTTTATTAATATATAAAAGAAGTATATAAACAGATTTCGCTATAAAAAGTGGATTTTAATAAGAAAAATTATAGGACTCATTTTGAGGTATCTTAAAATTATTACTAGAGTACGCTCAAAATGATAAAGAGGTATCATCAAATGATTTAAGTGATATATTAGAAGTGATGCGTACACGCTAGGGGTGGCCCGATCTTCACGGCATAGGTTGAAGAACAAAGCGAATCTTGCTGTGGACAGCGGAGATAACTAGTTGTGAGTAGCGGAAAAGGGTAACTAGCTTTAACCTGCCAAGGTTGGATCGACCAGCGTTGGGAGAGGCGATCAGAAGCCTTACGGACTCAGACCGCTATCAGAACAATCGCGAGAACCACAATCGGAACTAACCCACACAAAACGCCGGAGGCGTAGAGCACGCAATTAGGGGATCGGAGGAATCTTCTTGCAAATCCAAGAGAACTCACAAGAGCAAAAGGAGCAAGGAGCTCGCGGTCTTCTTTGCAATTTCATATATCGGTTTGTTGAAATATCAAAGTACCTCCATGGATGGGAGTAGAGGGTATATATACTAGGAACAACCCTCCTAGCTGGGTATGAACATAAGTCACCACGTTTGGAAGGTGGAAGGCCAAGCTGGTTGAAGCATTCAAGAGTCTTCTCGGTTTCTCGCGCGTCTGCTCAACTTCTGCGCAGTCTTTAGTAAAATAGCAATAACTCTCTCCTCGAAAGTCCAAATGATGAACCGTTTGTTGGAGGTGAAAATAGACTTGATTATCTTTCCATCCATATAGGATAGGCATAGTGAAACGTTCCTGGTTGGTGTGCAAGCACTTAAGAAGACTTCAGTTTCATGCGACATTTATCGGCATGTCATTTGTTACTAAAATGATCATAACTTTCATTACACAACTCCAAATAATGCACGGTTTGAAGCGTAGGAAAATAGACTTGACAAAAATATCCAATGCTCTGGTGTATGCTGGCTAGAAATATTATAATTCATGCAGATAATGATTGCAAAACTCATTGCTTTTCTGGACCTCCTTGTTCCTCTCCAATGCACCTGAGTTCAATCAAAGAAGAGGACATTGGAAGCACTACTAAGTTATTGAGATCTGGAATATGTTCTAAGTTAGCGTTCACCTGATCAAGTATATTTTTAGCACGTCTTCTCGTGATTGGTCCTTGATATTGTTTGTCCTTGAGAATATCTTGGTCGCGGAGATGATCTTCTGTAGCATGGTCATTGAAGGTTGGCATGTCCTCATCAAGAAGTGACAGTACTAATCATACAATATGTTGAAAATGTGGGCAATATTTTAACTCTATATTTTAATAAAAGACATATATTACAAAAGACTAATGATGCATAAACCAGTACTAACATCAAGCAACTCATTGTACTTCATAATATATATATATATATATAAACAGAATGTATTATATCAATCAGTCGCACGAAAGACTTACAGTCGAGTTCGATGAAGAACGAAGCGATCGCGAGCGTGGCGAATTAGCCACACGGCGGTCACGCGATTGTCGCGCCGCCTAGAAGCGTTATTCTTGCCCGTGCGGTCTTCATGGAAGCAATGGTTGAGATACCGCCCCTTCTTCACGATTGCAGCGAGAAGAAGAGTCGGCGAGTCGAACGGCGCGATATGTCGGCCACAGTTTGCGAGGAAGATGAGAAGGAATGGAGGCAGTGTCTATGCGCCATGCTCTGGACGTCTCCAGGCATATATATAGAGATATACTGGTATCTGACTAATTAAGTAGCCATTTACCCACTGGTAACTGACACACTTAACTAGCAATTTACCCACTGGTAGTTAGCCTGTCATCATCACCCAATAAAGCCTCAAATTCAAACGTTTGAATCTCATTCAAACATAGAGAGAGAGAGAGATGCATGGTTCAGAAAAAATAAAGCGGACTTGGTCTGCCAAGTGGCGCGCCACGTCATGTCACGGTTCAGCTTCAAAGTCACGCGATTTTTCACACTAAAATACGCTAATGCGATCGCGCGTGTTTAGCCAAAGCCCTCCTCGTGCCACCCTCATCCATGTGTCACATGTTTCAAAGAGTGTCAAGGACTCCACCTTATATGTTGGTCACCTCCACCTTGCCTTAGCAATATGATACTAAACCATACATGCTTTGGAATGATAGAAAATGGGCCTCACTCATATGGGCCTATTTCCAACACAATAAACCGTAAAAATGCAAATCTACGAGACTGGTATTGTTCACCAGTTGCTGAAGTAGTGTGTGTATATATGGGTTAACGGTCAAATTTAATTCGGTTGAATGTTATCAAATGCTAGCTTATTGAAAGTTTTGTTTTTAGATGTTCCTAAAATGCTATCACTCTATATAATTTTTCCTGAAAACATGCGTTTGAAACTTCAAAAAAAAACCTTTAAAATTTGTTTCAAAAATATTATCATAAGTTTTTTGAACAATTTTCTACGAGCATACAATTGAGTATCAACTTTTACATGTTGGCCACTAAGGGAATGTAACAAATGCAGGTGCTCGCGGTGATGGTTAACACAAGAAAACAATTTTCTTTTGTCAAGTAGAATGGATAAAGTGCTTATTTTGTGCTCCCTCCGGTCATAAAAGATTAACATTTTGGACATGGACATAGTCTACAGAACGCAACTTTAACCACTAATTTTGATTATAATATATTTATAAAACCTAATAAAATTATAAATGTATAACTATAGAGAGCGGGCTGTCACCCTCAATAGTATCACTACTATAAAACAGGTCATGGAAGACGCCTCATCATAGACGATTCTTTGAAGCCGTCTGTGATAAAATAATAACAGACGGTTCCAAGATAAACCATCTATAATATAGACCTATCACAGACGGTTTGTAAATATAGCGATGCGTGATGACTTAAATATCACGAGGCGGTTACGAGCAAGAACCGTGCGTGATACTCCTGACGATTACTGCGGAAGAATAAATGCGTGATACTCTAAGTCATCACAGATGGTTTTTATTACGAACCGTCTGTGATATGTATCTCATCACAGGCGCTTTGTATTAAGAACCGTCTGTGATGTGATTTTATCATGGCTTGGAATTTTCCTTACTATCTGATTTTACCGGGGCACACAATCCTCTGCCATGGTAGCCAATCCTCTGCCGTGGCACATAATCCACTTCCATCGCGGCAGAGGATTGGCTACCACGGCAGAGGATTATGTGCCACGGCAGAGGATTGACTACCATGGCAGAGGATTATGTGCCCCGGTAAAATCAGATAGTAAGGAAAATTCCAAGCCATGATAAAATCACATCACAGACGGTTCTTAATACAAAGCGCCTGTGATGAGATACATATCATAGATGGTTCGTAATAAGAACCGTATGTGATAAGTATCTCATCACAGACGGTTTGTATTAAGAACCGTCTGTGATGAGATGCTTACCACAGATGGTTAATGATACGAACCGTCTGTGATATGTCATCACAGACAGTTTTTGTATGAAGCCGTCTGTGATTTGCAACGCGGTAGTTCGAAAATTTTTGAACGCGCGCGCGGGAGGCAAAATATTTTGGCGCTGTCCATATAAATAATAGCCGAGTTGAGACGAGATGTGCTGGGGAGGTTGTCGAACCCGTGGGTCGCCGACGTGCTGCTAGACTTCGTCTCCGTCGACGTGCTTCGGTCCAAGTTCGCCGCCGGAGGCCTCCACGACAAGGACCTCGTCCTCCTCAGGGGTAAGCAAACAAACATCTTCTTCCTCGATGACTCGATCGATCATGGTAGTTAACCTATGGGTGCATGTACGTAAATGGTAAATGGGTGCAGTGGCTCACACCCGCAATGGCTTCGCCGTCATCGCCTCCGACATCGTGCTCTACAACGACACCTCCACCGTCGACGTCGTTGACTCCTACTCGGGCTTCCTCAGCACCCTCTTCGCCGACACCATGGTCAAGATGGGCAATATTGGGGGTACTCATAGGCTGTAAGGGGGAGGTCAAGAAGCTTTTCGTATGGGAGTGATGCCTTTTTCATGTATTTTGAAGAGTCTCTGAAGATGAAAAAGCTCACATAAACTGTGATGGTACAAGCTATGAAACAATAAAAATTCAATTTTTTTGCATTATAAAAACTATCACAGACGGTTCTGAACAAGAACCGTCTTTGATAATTACTATCACACAGAGTTCTTATTCAGAACCGTTTGTGAAAATAGACTATCACAGACGGTTCTAAATAAGAACCGTCTGTGATACCTTTTTTTACAGACGGTTTGAAAACCGTCTGTTATCACAGATACATAAATTCAAACGGTTCAAAAAACCGTTTGTGATGATGGTTTAGAACCATCTGTGATGAGGTTTTGTGTAGTAGTGTGTATTCCTATGTTCTAATCGACCATGCTAGCTAAGAATTTCGCCCTACAGTCGTATGGCTCTGATAACAAGTCTATCGGACCCCAAATTTGTAATTCTAAATCCATTGTGTCAATCTATGACATTCCCTGCATCAGTAGATAGCACACACAGATACATTCTCGAATCATTCACATACATCGCATTCACAACCAATATATTACATAACTGGTTGTACGACCACTGTTATACAATAGGGCACAAGGGCCACCATAGATCCGAGTATAGAGTAGAGGTAAGTGCGGAAGCAAAAAGAGGTAGTGGCGGTTCCATTCACTCTGCCCACAGGCAAGCGACTGGGGGTCCCAGTCTAGGCTTCATCTTCATCTCCACCGACTGGTTCATCCGCCCAGTAGTGGTCGTAGGGGTCCTGGTCGATCGGCTCTGAAAGATTGTATTGGACGAGCCTGAGTGCACAACCGTACTCGCGAGCCAACACACAATGCAAGTTATCATATATGCAAGGCTTGACAAAGGAGGGATCAGGGTTCTTTTATTCGCATCAAGCCAAGTTTGAATTAAATCAATAGTAGAACAAACTACGACTGAGCAATTTTTAAGAAAATGTTTTGTAAACTAATTTTTAGTTGTAAGGTACTAATAGAGATCTCATCTCCTATTCCATCGAGTGGCTCCATCCTCTCGATGCCCGGCTAACCGGTATTTACCACTGCTCCACGACCAGGCCTTCACAAATCCCTGGGTCCCACCCCAGCTTTTCATTCCATGACCACCCACAAATAGGTTTATATAAAATGAAAGCTAGTTCAGGTGAGTTCCCGGCACCGCTCCTGACCGTGAGCACGGCTATCTAGATAATTTTCTTACTCTGCAGAGTTCGTAAACTTTACCCACAGGAGAAAATCATCCTGATATATACACGTGTTTCTTATACATATGAATCAGGGGAGTTCATGACAAGGCCTTTACAATGTACAATCTCGACGTAACACCACCCGCTAAGGTTTCCACCACCTAGAGCCACACTCCCAGGAGGCCCCCTCTTGCGCTGTCTAGTTTTCATGTGGCTTCTACCCATACCCACACCACACACCATCCAGTGGTGAAGCCACGCCGAGGCAAACAAATTAGTTAGCCAGATCGCATCCATTATAGACTTGTGGTTGTACTGTTTTTACACGGAGGTCATCACAAAAACTTGGTCCTTTATTGACTTGGGTGGTGCGACCACATACCCTATCGATGTGCATCACCAGCACCAGCCACTCTTAGCATCCGCCCAAGTCGAGTAGAGAGATTTAGGTTTTGGTTGGTTTTGGAAATAACCTTTAGACCAACATACCAGCCGGGCTCCCAGCCACGACTGCCAAATTCAGCTTTTCATGTATGGAAAGATTGCTGTCGGGCACTTTAATGCCCGCACGACCACGTATGTAAGCAAGGCTAAGCATGACACTTAGTGATGAGGACATCACTTCTACTAATATGAACACTCCTCTTCCTACTACTTGGAATGATGTGTAAGGTCCAATTACTCGGGCACGTGATCGTCAACTTATTTATTAGGTAAATTCATTTCTAGGGCCGAGTGTATTATTTGAGAACTCTATGATGCTGCCTAACGGAGATGATTTACTTGTACTTAGGAATCTAGGACTACGACCAGTTCAATAAGGTCTACGACCAGTTCTATAGGGTCTACGACCACTTCAAGAAGGCCTATGACTAGTTTCACCAGTATTCGGCGAGCCTCGGACTCGTTGGGAGCAATCTACGACCAGAGAAGCGAGCACAATACTTGTTGGACACAATCTAGGACCAAATATATCATGGACTCCTCAAGACCACCCTAGGACCAGTCCTACGACCAGGTCTTCGACCAGAGATACGCGATATGAATAGTGAATAAGGTGCTGCGTCACTGTTTTAGGCCTAATAGGTTGTGTACGCCTTTTTCCACTCTCGCCGCACGTTCGGTTGAGGAACCCCACATTGTGAACTTCATCTATATTCGCAATACAATATCAGATTGCATCTTCTACTTTCTTGCTTGTGTTCTCGATTCGCATGCAGGAATAGCCTTCTTGGCGAGGTCAACCGCGTTCGGCACAGTTGATTACCATCGGAGCAGTGGTGTAGTGATTGCGTGGGGTTCGATCTGTTTGCTCGGAGCCTTTGGATCATCAATGTCGAGATCTCCACAATCGACTTATCAATACCTTTCGGAAGATCGGTCCACAGACTTATCAGTCGGTATCAGAGCAAAAGTTGTCCGTTAGGTAATCACAATTTTTCCTTTTAGATTAGTTGTTCTTCCATCGTCCTGAAGCTCCAGAAAATTGCCCCACAAAAATATTTTTTTGTTCGTCGTGTTCTTCTGCTATCCTTTGCAATTTTCGTTCTTTGTTTCGCGTTCTTAAATTGGTGTCCTTTGTCTAAGTCGTGCTGCTTATTTAGAGTCATGTTCTTGGTTTCTAGTCAGCACCGTTGCCCGCCGTGCTACCATCCATCTTGGCCGCACCACCACCTATTCGAACAACCCCCTCTTTCAACCACCTCCTCGTTTTCGACCAACTACTCGGGTTCAACCATCTACTCGTTTCCGCCCCGACAACCCTATTTGTTTCTTGATTGTCTATGACACCCCACGCACTCATCCTATAGTGCCTGCCACACAAAGTCCGAGAAGAATTTCCATAACCGAACGGAGCTAGCCAAAGTTCAGAGAGAGAGAGAGAGAGTATCTTTTAATTACCTGTATACCCCTAACTTCTACAAAAAGTTTGTGACCCATGTATGTCCATAGACCCAGAAGAGGGTTTTTGAAGAGTTTTGAGTAAAGCTCACATTCACAAAAAAATGGTACCCTAGGTTGGTTTTCGGTAGTAAAAAAAAGAACCCTAGGTTGGGTTTCGGCAGTCAAAAAAAAAGAGAGAAGAAAAAGAAGCAAATCGACCACCCGTAGTGAAGAAGAATCAAATTGACCACCCTAGTTGGTCTACGACCACTCCTACCATTGCATCCTTTGAAACCTTTTGTATCTAATCCTTGTTATCGACCAGTGTTGTGCTAGGGCTAGGGACACTTTTTAGACCAGTAACCGTGACAGGTACTTTGGACCCTTATTCAACTTTGCTAATCAGGTTATAGTTTTTGCTAATCCTTGCTATATATTGTGCCTTCCGCTCCACCTACTCTTAATTAGAACAGGTCCCCTCTTGCAATCATACCCACACTCGACACGGTATCACGAACCAGCCACCGGTTGTACCACCTGTTGCGTTGGTAAGAACACTTGTAAGAGTGTGGTATGACGCTTGAGAGTGTGTGTTTCCATATTCCATCACCTAGTAGTTGATAGGGATAATACCGTTGTGTTGTCTTTGTTTTCTGCTAACCATGACATGTGAGACGACTGATGAGAAAGAGTGTGTTGTAAAGGGAGAGCTCATGACGCTCTTGGATGAACAACGCACTACCACTAATGAGGAAATCGACAGGAAGCTTCACGCTACCATGATCACACTGCAGCGCTCAATCAGCGATAGTATTGCAGCGCTCACTACACGCCTTGAAAGAATGGTGAACCGAGCACCAGACATTGGAAGTGAGTATGATCACGATGCAGCCCAAGATCTTGAGGAGGGAGGTGATAATGAGAGGAGAAACCGTGATATCGGCGCAGTGTTTGCTGACCAAGATGCACGTCAACAACACTGCCCACATCACAACTAGTACTGTATGGGTTGTAATAATTTTCAACACCACAATGCTGGTGCTAATGATGACCCATTTGCTAAAGTTAAATTTACCACACCATCATTTGCAGGTGTTTATGATGCTGAAATTTATCTAGATTGAGAGATGACTGTTGAACAAAAATTTAATGTCCATCTAGTTCTTGAAGTGCATAGAGTCAGACAAGCTACTAGTGAATTTAAAGATTTTGCTATCATTTGGTGGAATCAAGTGGTTAATTCTGGCTTAACACCCGATACATGGGATAGATTGAAGGTAGCTATGCATGCTAGATTTGTTCCTCCTGCTTTTAAACGTGATATGCGTAAGAAATTACAACGCTTAGACCAAGGTAATAAATCTGTCGAGGAATATTATCAAGAACTACAAATAGGCATACTGCGTTGTAATGTTGTTGAGGATGAAGATGATAAGATGGCTCGTTTTTATGGTGGCTTAAGGCGTGAGATTCAGGACATAGTTGATTACAAAGACTATAATGATATTAATAGGTTATTCCAGCTTGCTTGTTTGGCAGAAAAGGAATTGCAGGGTAGACAACAAAGGATTAGGAGCAACTTTGGCAGTACGTCTACATCGAGATCAACGCCGGGACAAGCCAAGACAGCCCCACCTTATGCTTTTCGATCTGCTGCCCCCTCTGTGAGTAGGGCGCATTCAGTAGTACCATCTCCACCGTCACGCGCACCCGAGATGAGCAAATCTACTAGTGTGCAGGCACCAGCGCAGAGCTCTTTATCGGTTGCGTCAACAGGTCGTACAACAGGAATTCTGTGCCACCGTTGTAAAGGAATGGGCCACTTCATGAGAGATTGCCCAAGTCAGTGAGTGTATATTGCGACAGAAGACGGTGGTTACGTAAGTGCTAGTGATATTGAGGATGAATACGTTCTTGCCTCTAACCTTGCTAATGATGAACATGAGGCAGATAGCGATGGTGAGAAAATTTTAGGTGCCGCTGCTACGGAGAATTATAGAACTATAATTGTGCAGCGAGTATTGAGCACTCAAAGAGAGCAAGAGGAGAAGCTACAACGTCATAATTTGTTTAAGATGTTCCTCATTGTGAAGGATTGTCGTGTTCGTGTCATAATTGATTGCGGAAGCTGCAATAACTTGGTGAATTTAAGATTGGTCAAGAAGCTTGGCTTGACCACACGTGCGCATCCTCACCCATACCACATTCAGTGGTTCAACAACAACGGTAAGGTGAAGGTAACACAATCTGCGAGAGTGCATTTTTCTATTGGTTCCTATCATGATGTTGTTGATTTCGATGTAGTACCTATGCAAGCCTGCTCTCTTTTATTAGATCGTCCATGGAAATTTGATACCGATGCAACTCATCATGGTAGAAGTAATAAATACTCTCTTATGCACAAAGAAAGAAAATAACTTTGATGCCTTTGACGCCTACTGAAATTTTGAATTGTGATAAAGAGCTAGCTGAAAATGAGAAGAAAGAACTTGAACATGAATCTGAAAATCAGCAAGTAGTGAAGAATATTTTTCCACCTAAGAAGAGCGGTTGGCACCTAGTTCTAGGACCGAGGGAATTAAATTAAAGGGTTTTGTCATGCTTGCAACCAAATCTGATCTTACTGAAGTTTTTCATCATGATATGCCATGCTATGATTTGATATGTAAAGATGCTTTATTTTTACTTGATAATATATCTAGCTCTTTGCCGTCTGTTGTCACTAACCTTTTGCAGGCATATGAGGATGTCTTTCCAGCTGAAATACCCCTGGGATTGCCACCTATTAGAGGGAGTGAACACCAAATTGATTTAGTTCCGGGAGCGACTTTGCCAAATCGAGTGGCTGATAGGACAAATCCAGAAGAAACAAAGGAAATTCAACGACAAGTCCAAGACCTCTTGGACCGAGGGTACGTACGGGAAAGTCTTAGTCCTTGTGCTGTTCCTGTTCTTTTGATTCCTAAGAAAGACGGTAGTTGGTGTATGTGTGTTGACTGTAGAGCCATTAATAATATCACAATACGGTATCATCATCACATTACTAGGTTAGACGATATGCTTGATGAGTTGACTGGTTCTATTCTTTTCACAAAGATTGACTTGCGTAGCGGGTACCACCAGATTAGAATGAAATTTCGAGATGAATGGAAAATGGCATTTAAAACTAAGTTCGGACTATATGATGAGGACATCCCTCCTTCGGATACACGTACTACACAAGACCTTCCAAATTTGGGTGTTGGACTACAAGGTCCTATGACAAGAGCTAGAGCACGTGACTTAATCTATCAGGTAAAATCGTTTCTAGGGCTGAGTGTATTATTTGAGAACTCTATGATCTTTGCCTAATGGAGATGATTTACTTGTACTCGAAATCTAGGATTACGACCACTTCAAGAAGGCCTACGACCGTTCAAGAAGGTCTCGACCACTTCAAGAAGGCCTATGACCGGTCAAGAAGGTCTACGACCCGATTCATAAGGCCTCGACCACTTCAAGAAGGCCTACGACCCGGATGACTCATTAGGAGCACTCTACGACCCGAGAGGCGAGCACGATACTCGTTGGACACAATCTATGACCAAAGATAGCATGGACTCCTCAAGACCACCTAGGAGCAGTCCTACGACTAGATCTTCGACCGAAATACAGCGACACAAGGTCTTTGCGTCACCGTTTTGGAAACTAATAAGACTTTGTAAGCGTGGCGAGATCGAGTCGGGTTGTATGCGCCTCATCCACGGCGCACAACCTAGGTCGACCTCCTCCGTCCCCTATATATATCGATGGCGCAGTAGTTTAGGCGGGTTTTCTTAGATTATTACGCCAACTACGGTTTAGCGATTATCGGTTTGAGAACCCCACTTGTAAACTTCATCTATATCCATAATACAATTGATTGCATCTACCATGTTCTTGTGAGTTGCTTGATTGCTTGCGGGAACAATAACCTTAAGTGGTAGGGTCGATCGCGTGCAAGCGTGGTCGATAACGGCGAGCGTGCGGGTGTAGCGAATGCGAGTTGACGATCTGTTGGTCGGAAGCCTCAAAGCGTCAACGTCCTCCTGACGAACCAAATCGAACCTATCGGAAGATCGGGCGCCGTGACTCATCAAGTGGTATCGAGCTAAGGTTGCGGTTAGGTAATTCGTTTATCCCTTTTTGTGAGTTTTGTTCCATCACCTAGAGTCGAAAAATTGCCCTACAAAAAGTTTTAGATCGTAATTATTCCATTGTCCAAACCACTTTGTGCCTTGCGATTGTGTTTTCGGTTTTGCGTTGTTGAATTGAGTCCATCGTCGGTGTCTTTGTTCTTTGGTCTAGTCGTTAGTAATCTAGTTTCTAGCGTCGAGTCTTTCTTTGTGTCGATCTTCTAGACACCCCCAATCGACCACAACACCACCCCATCGACCACCTACTCGGATTCGGCTTCTCCACAGTCGAAGCGAGCGCTGGTGGATTGACCAATCACTCGTGTCGACAACCCTATTTATTATCTTGTTGCTCTCGGACACACCACCACAGTCGAAAACAATCATTGGTCGGATTTTCCCATAGCTAAAGTTGAGAGAGAGAGAGTATCTTTTAATTACCTTTGTACCCTGCTCTCAGGAAAAGGTTGTGACCCATATATATCCATAGACCTAGAAAAGGGTTTTGAAGAGTTTTGAGTCAAGGTCACATTCGCAAAAAAAAGGAAAACCCTAGGTTGGGTTTTGCATCCAAAAAAAAAGAAAGAAAGCAAAGTGCAAAAAAGAAGAAGAAAAGAAGGAGTTGCTTTGTGATTTTGGATCCGATTGTGTTTGTATCTACCCTATCCTTGATTTGCTTGAGCTAGTTCTAGGAGCAGCGTTTGGGCGACAAGCGTGGCGAGTCTTGTGGACTTTTATTCACTTTGCTAATCTGATTTCATTATTGCTATTCCTTGCTACTAAACATTGCCTATCAAGGCTCCACATACTTTGGCCCTCAGTTGGATCCTCGCATTCGCCTCCGTAGTGATCGTACATCCCACCTTGCCGATCGGACCACTGTTGCAATTTGGTAAGAAACTCATAAGAGCTTGGTAAGGCGGCTTGAGTGTGTGATTCCACCCTCTAACCACCTAATAGTGATAGGGATAATACCTTTGTGTTGTCTTTTGTCTCCTACTAACCATGTCGGTGAAGGATTGGATGCGCAAGAGTGTATTTTGAGGAAGAGCTCATGGCTATTGGATGAACAACGCACTACCGTTAATGAGGACATCGACGAGAAGCTTCAAGCTACCACGATCACATTACAGCGTTCAATCAGCGATCGTATTGCGGCGCTCACTACGCCTCGAAAGAATGGTGAATCGACCACAAGCGTTGGTCGTGTGGAACCTCATGGTGCGACCCATGACCATGAGTTTGATAATGATAATGAGATGCACAACCACGGCGCCTTTGATGCGACAAGCGGAACGGTGAACTTCAACTTGAGTCAAGGTATGAGAGGTAACAATTTTCACAACATAATGCCCATGATGATCCATATGCTAAAGTCAAGTTCACTATACCATCTTTTGCGGGTGCTTATGATGCATAAATATATCTAGATTGGGAGATGACGGTAGAACAAAATTGAATGCTCACTTAGTTCTGAAGTGCATAGAGTTAGGCAAGCCACAAGTGAATTTAAAAACTTTGCCATCATTTGGTGGAATAGGGTTTGCAGAAGGATTAGCGCCTACTATGTGGGATGGTTTAAAGGTTGCTATCGTAGCAGATTTGTCCACCTTCTTTTAAGCGTGATTTGCGTAATAAATTGTGGCGCTTAAATCAAGGTAATAGATCGCGTAAGAATATTATCGGGAGCTACAAATTAGCATGTTGCGTTGTGATATTATTGAGGATGAAGAAGGCTGCAATATGCGTTTTTATGGAGGATTAAGGCGTGAAATTCGGGACATAGTGGATTACAAAGAATCGATAGTGTCCCTAAATTGTTCCAACTTGTATGTTTGGCGGAAAAATTGCGGGGGCGACAGAGGCCAAGGAACAATTTTGGGAGCATGTCTACACCACGACCCGGTCTGCGGGGCAAGCCAAAACACCCCACTTTGGCTACGAGTCTGCTGCCCCTCCTCGAGTAGGGTGCGTTAGTGACACCTCAACCACATCACAAGCACAGAGGTAAGCAAACCTACTAGTGTGGGGCTCGACCAAGAGTTCTTCCTCGGTTGCTTCCTTTGAATGTCGTACCATAGGGATTATTGCCACCGTTGCAAGGGAATGGGACACGTCATGAAGGGTTTGCCCAAGTCGGTGAGCATACCTTGCCACTACAGACGGTGGATATGTAAGTACTAGTGATATTGAGGATGAATATGTACTTGCGGCTAACATTGCGAGTGGAGGAGGCGAGGGCAGAGACGGTGATCTTGATGGTGTAGAGGAGCAAGTAGGCTGCTTTATTGACACAGAGTATCATATGAGCCTTGTTGCGCATAGCAGTCTTTGGCGCACAAGTGGAAGGCGAAGCAAAATCAGCGGCATAACTTGTTTCAAACCAGATTTCTTGTGAAGAATGAGCTGCGAGTCATCGTTGATGGAGGAGGGCTGCAACAACCTTGCAAGCTCAGAGATGGTTGAGAAGCTTGGCTTGACCACACAACACCACCCACGTCCCTACTACATCCAATGATTCAATTCGTGTGGTAAGTTAAAGGTAAACAAAGTTGTGAGCGTGCAATTTTCAGCTAGTAAATACAAAGATAGTTCGACTTTGATATGAGTACCGATGCAAGCACTGCTCTTTTTGCTCAGTAGGCCTTGGATATATGACAATGATGTTTTGCACCATGGTAGAGCTAATACCTAGGGCTAATACCTGGTGCAAAACATCATTGTGTAGAGCAGTGGGTATATATCAAAGGCTCTGAAATTTGCCATGTTGCATTACCGCGTGAACTATTATGAGTAAGGAGCATGGTGTGGTCATAAGCCAGCTTCTCAACCATCTCGAGGCTTGCGAGGCAGTGACGACTCCCTCCAGCGACGCTCTCGGGCTGCGTCGCTCAGAAATCGGTTTGAAACTGGTTATCTTAGACTGATTTGCTCATTCTCTCCCGCTTTGACACTAGATGCGCATAACAGGCTTTCATATGACTGCTTTCGATGTCGGCGGCGACTACTGCTCCTCTACACCATCGGCATCGGCGTGCGTCTCGGCTCCTCCACTTTGCAATGTTATTTGCAGCGCACATATTCATCCTCAATATAACTGGTACCATATCGCGAATGCAGTGGTGACTTTGGCGTAACCGACCGACTTTGATCGCTCGTAAACGTTCCATTAACAGCGATGACAGTAATCCGGTGAGTGCGACGATCAAGCTTGCAGAGGAAGAACTCTTGGCTGAACTTTGCCATACACAAGCGGGGCTTACACCTCGGTAACTTGTGATCGTCGTGGATGTTTGACAAGCACACCTACCGAAAGGAAGGCAGCGGTAGATGTGAAGTGAAGTGTTTTACACTACACGACAGCGGCAAATGGTGTGAACATCTTTCCAAAATTGTTCCTTGACCTCAGCCTGATTCTTTACGCCAAGCTATCGAGACGGAGTTTGCGTAAACATTCTTTGTAATCCTATCTCTGAAATATCGCATCTTTCTCAGCAAGGGTCTTTTTGTAAATCAACTGTGTCTGGCGCTGCTAATTTAGTAGCTCTGACGTAATATTCTTCAGCGGATCTATTACCTTGATTTAAGCCGTATTATTGTGCGCGGAAATCGTTTAAGTTAGCACTCATGGTGCACATAACAGCTGCTAACCAATCGGCGTAATGGCGCTAATCGCCGTGCAAACTATTCCTGAGTGATAACAAAGATTTTAAATTCGCGGCCAGCTAACTCTATGCGCTAGAACTAAGTGAACGCTTCAATTTTCGTTCGTCAGCAAATCTATATTGCATCATAAGCACCGCATTATGACGACTAGTGAACTTGACAATGGATCATCATGAGCATATATATTTGAAAAGTGACTCTCACCCATGACGAATGTCGGTAATCGCCATTTGGTGCATTAAGCGTGTATTATATGGCATGCATTATCGTGTCAAACTCATGGTCATGGTACGCTAATGAGTCCCTGCGACAACGTTATTCATTCACCATTCTTCGGCGTGTTAACAATGTGCTGCAATATCGTGGTGATTGAGCACGTTATCGGCTGACATAAGATGTCTCGTGCGATAATCGTTGTTCATCAATAGCGTCGTAACTTTCCCTCAAGCTACGCTGCGCGTCAATCATCACTACGACATGGCCAATGAGAGACAAGCAACACAAAGGTATTTATCCCTATCGCAGGTGGTTGAAGGATGAATCACAGCGTCCTTTCTCAGCCTCTTACCAAGCTTCTTGTAATTTCTTACCAAATTGCGGCGAAGTAATACGATCGCGGCGGCGAAAACGAATATGTGAGGCTCGATGAATCGTATTTAGTAACGAGCATAACAGCAATGAAATCAGTCAACAGGCGAATAAAGTCCGCGATCGTCCTGGTGGCGGCAAACGTTCTAAGACAACTCAACAGCGAAGGGATAAGTAGAATCAAACACTGTAAGTCCCAATCCTGAAGCAACTCCTTCTTTCTTCTTCTTTTGCGCTCTTTTTTCTTTCTTTTTTTGGCTGCAAAAACTGACCTAGGTCGCTTTTTGCGAATGTGACGCTCAAACTCTTCAAAACCTTTTGCAGTGCATCGGATATGTATGGATGCAAACTTTCGGAGGCGAAGTTACAAGGCGATTAAGGTACTTTCTCTCTCTCTGCGAACTGGCTTGGCGGAAAAATCGACCCGATCGAATTTTCGACGGTGTTATTATGAGAGGCAACAGGATCAAATAGAGGTTGTCGGTGTTGATAGGGCTCCCGGGCCGACGGGTCGTTCGACGATGAGCGTCGAATAGGTATTGCGCAAAAACGTTGTGCTAAACACCGTGAAATGAGATAAAGATCGACGCGACAAAGGCTTTCGACGCTAAATATCGACGATGAACCGGCCGACGATGAACTTCAAAGCAGCTGAAAACCTGTCGGCTCGGCTTTAAGTGGTTTGAACGAGTGCGATCTAGCTTGTGTAGAGACAATTTCTGACTCGTGATGAAAAACTCACGAAAAAAGGGATAACGAGTACCTAGCGAGCGGCATTAGCTGATACCACGATGATCGCGGCGACCCGATCCGATGAATGAATTTGATTAGTCGTGAAAAGCGTTGGCGGCGAACCGACCAGCAACCGAGTCACCTGCGCAATTAAGCTACACTGCGCTGTGGATGTCGACTGCTTTGACCGAACAGCGCTGCAAGCAATCAAGCAACTCCCACGAGCTGGAAGCAATGCAATGCGACAATGGTACTGGATGATAGTTTGGTTGAAGTGAAATGAGCCGAATATCAAGAAAAACTTAGCCTCTGACTGGCGTCTATGAGTCGACTGGGTGGCGTGGCGGTGGCGTACTGGCACGGACCCGATCTCGATCGCGTTACAAAAGTCTTATTAGTTTCAAAGCGGTGACGCGGCGCTTTAACATGGCGTGACTACAGTTGAAGATCTGATCGTGAGGCTGTCTTGATGTGTAGGAGTCATGCTATCTTTGGTCATAGGTGCCGATCCAGCAGTAACTGTGCAAATCTCTCCGCATTGGTCTCATCCCAGGCCTTCTTGAGTGATCAGCAGGCCTTCTTGAAAGCTGGTCGTGAGGCTCTACACGGAGCTAGTTGTGATAAATGAACTGTGCTGATAAATGAAACTCTTAGTGGTTCATCAACAGGGCATCGAAGTTGATCAAGCCAAGATCGTCGCTATCCAGAGTTGGCTACCTCCTAAAATAGTCACACAAGTGTGGAGTTTTCTAGGGCTTGCTGGTTTTTATCGGCGTTTTTTTCAGGATTTCAGCACCCTCGCTGCAGTGCTGAATGAGCTTACAAAGAAGGGAGTTCCTTTTACTTGGGCCACCATACAACAACAAGCTTTCGACGCTATCAAAGATAAGCTAACACACTCCTCTTTCCTTCAACTTTCCGATTTCAGCAAGGCTTTTGAATTAGAATGTGATGCTAGTGGCATAGATCTTGGTGGTGTGTTAGTTCAAGAAGGAAAACCTGTTGCTTACTTTAGTGAAAAATTAAGTGGTCCTAGTTTGAACTATTCTACCTATGATAAAGAATTATATGCTCTAGTTCGAACTTTGAAAACATGGTAATATTATTTATAGCCCAAAGAGTTTGTAATACATTATGATCATGAATCTTTGAAGCATATTAGAAGTCAAACCAACCTGAACCGCAGACATGCTAAGTAGGTTGAGTTTATTCAATCTTTTCCCTATGTCATTAAATATAAAAAGGGCAAAGAAAATGTGATAGCTGATGCTTTGTCTAGGAGATATACCATGCTTTCACAACTTGACTTCAAAATATTTGGATTAGAGACAATAAAGGAGCAATATGTGCATGATGTTGATTTTAAAGATGTGCTGCTAAATTGTCTGGAGGGAAAGGGTTGGAATAAATTTGTGGTGCATGATGGGTTCATATACCTTGCTAACAAGCTATGCATTCCAGCTAGCTCCGTTCGTCTTTTGTTGTACAGGAGGCACATGGAGGATTGATGGGTCACTTCAGCGTGAAGAAGACCGAGGACATTCTGACCCACCACTTTTATTGGCCAAAGATGAGGCGTGACGTCGAACGCTTCATTGCCCGCTGCACCATGTGCCAAAAAGCTAAGTCACGACTTAATCCTCATGGTTTATACATGCCTCTTCCTGTTCTAAGCATACCTTGAGAATATATTTATATGAACTTTGTTTTAGGGCTTCCTAGAACAAAGAAGGGGGGAAACGTATTTTTGTTGTCGTGAATAGATTCTCTAAGATGGCTCATTTATACCATGTCATAAAAGTGATGATGCTACAAATGTTGCTGATTTGTTCTTTAAGGAAATTGTTCGCTTGCATGGTATTCCGAATACGATAGTTTCAGATTGTGATGCTAAATTTCTTAGTCATTTTTGGAGAACCTTGTGGGGTAAGTTGGGGACAAAGCTGCTATTTTCCACTACTTGTCATCCTCAAACCGATGGGCAAACTGAGGTTGTTAATAGAACTTTGTTCACTATGCTTAGGGATGTGCTTAAAAAGAACTTAAAAATGTGGGAGGATTGCTTGCCTCATGTGGAGTTTGCTTATAATCGTTCGCTGCATTCTTCCACAAAGAAGTGTCCTTTTGATATTGTTTATGGATTCATCCCTCGTGCACCTATCGACTTGTTACCTCTTCCAGCCTTGGAGAAAGTAAATTTGGATGCTCAACAACGCGCTGAGTTGATACTAAAGATGCATGAGACAACGAAAGAGCACATTGAGATTATGAATACTAAATATAAAGTTGCTGGTAGTCAGGGACGTAAGCATGTTTCTTTTGAACCTGGTGATCTTGTGTGGTTACACTTGCGTAAAGAACGATTTCCTGAATTGAGAAAGTCTAAACTCATGCCATGTGCAGATGGTCCTTTTAAAGTTCTTGAACGTATTATTGAAAATGCATATAAGTTAGACTTGCGTGCAGATTTCGGGGTTAGCTACAGCTTTAACATTGCAGATATGCGGCCTTTCTTGGGCGCGGAGGATGATCTTGAGCCGAGGACGACTCCAATTCAAGAAGGAGAGGATGATGAGTACATCACTTCTACTAATATGAACACTCCTCTTCCTACTACTTTGAATGATATGCAAGGTCCAATTACTCGAGGACGTGCTCGTCAACTTATTTATCAGGTAAATTCGTTTCTATGGCTGTGTGCGTTATTTGAGAACTCTATGATGCTGCCTAACGGAGATGATTTACTTGTACTTAGGAATCTATGACTACGACCAGTTTCGCAGGTCTAAGACCACTTCAAGAAGGTGTACGACTAGTTTCACCAGTACTCGGCGAGCCCCAGACTCGTTGGGAGCAATCTACGACCAGAGAAGCGAGCACATTACTCGTTGGACACAATCTCAAGACCACCCAAGGACCAGTCCTACGACCAGGTCTTCGACCAGTGATACATAACATGAATAGTGAATAAGGTGTTGCGTCACTGTTTTAGGCCTAATAGGGCATTGTAAGCATGTCGAGGTCGGAGTGCAGGTTGTGTCCGCCTCTTTCCATGGCCTCACAACCCTAGGTCAACCTCCTCACACCCCCTATATATATACAGTAGCCGTCATAGTTTAGGGTGGCTTTTTCTTTGAGATTATTCTGCTTAGCATTCTCGCCGCACGTTCGGTTGAGGAACCCCACATTGTGAACTTCATCTATATTCGCAATACAATATCAAATTGCATATTCTACTTTCTTGCTTGTGTTCTCGATTCGCATGCAGGAGATAGCCTTCTTGGCGAGGTCAACAGCGTTCGGCACAGTTGATAACCATCAGAGCAGTGGTGTAGTGATTGCGAGGGGTTCGATCTATTTGGCTGGAGTCTTTGGATCATCAACGTCGAGATCTCCACAATCGACTTATCAATACCTTTCAGAAGATCGGGCCACAGACTTATCACTTAGATACAGACTTATTATCTAGCGTGTAAACCATTAGTTTTAGGGTGATAAATGAAAATGTCCAAGTTCAAGGAGTGGAAGGTTATACTCGGTTATCATTAACGCATTAACTACTACTAGACAAAGATAGTTGTTTAAATTATAGTGATGCAATTTCATAGTTTAATGCAACAGAATTTGCAAAGACTAAGTGCAATATGATCAAAGCATTTACTCACCTTGGTTGTGGTACTGCTGCTCCTGCTCGTGGTCTAGTAGCGGGTCTTCTGAAGCCTCAGGTTCTATACGCAGAAACCAACCAAAATCCCAAAAAGCCCAAGTGAATTCGACTTGCAATCAAAATTCAAATGAAATGCTATGAAACTCAAATAGGGGTGTTCTCGGTTGGGTTGGGTGGCTTTAACTGGTCTCAGGTTCCTATTACCACATTCGACATTGGACACAGTACTCGAGCAGGTATCGTAGGCTATTTCCATGATAGCATTTAGTTTTCATACGAGTTACGGCTTCGAGTACTATTCAGTGTTTCGACCACCTAGTCATAGGGGGTTCGCCTTCCTAGAAGAAAGGGTTTTTGAGTACTGTTCATGATTTCGACCACCTAGTCGGGATGAGTCTCGAATACTTAGTCGAGAAAGTTTTTGAGTTCTAGGTATAGTTTCGACTATTTGGTCGAGATGGGATTTGAGTACTTGGCCGAGGAGGTTTTTGAGTTCTTCTCACAGTTTCGACCACTTGGTCGGGATGGTTCGAAATACTAGGTAGGTAAGGTTTCGAGCACTATTCATGTACTACACCATGGCATAGTATTAAGGGCAATTATCTACCGGGAAAAAATTGGATTAGTGGCAAAACATGTGCCGGGAATATCCAAGATATTAAGGGTCTTAGTATCTGCCAGCAATAATTGTTTTCTAGAACAATTTATCTGTCGGCAATATTTTAATGTAGCTACAATTTATTTGCCCTAAAAAATATCAACTAGGTCATCCTATCTGCCGGGAATACTTGCCATCAGCATAGCCGAAAAAAGAGGCGCGAATTCCCTCCCGACTCTCCTCACTACCGCGAACCAATTCCCTCCCGACTGCCCTAATTTCCCTTTCCCCTCCCGCCTCACCTCCTCCCGACTACCCTAATCTCCGAGCGCCGCCTCACCTCCCGACCGCCTCTCCCAGCGCTGTCTCACCTCCTCCCGACCGCCTCCTCCTCCTTTCCTCTTCCGCTCCCAGCGCCTCCCTTCCTCCCCGGCAGCCACCCTCCTCATGCCTCCCGTCCTCCCCGGCCGCCACCCTCCTCGCACCTCCCCTCTTCCCTGGCCGCCACCCTCCCCAGCGCCACCCCTCCTCCCGGCCGCCACCCTCCCCAACGCCGCCCCTCCTCCCCGCACCGCCCCCTCCTCCCCGCGCCGCACCCTTCCTCCCCGCGCCACCCCCTTCTCTCTCTCCCTCTCTTTACCCCCACTGCCGACTCCACCGTCCTCTTTGCTTTCTCTCCTTATCCGTTCCGCTACGCCTCTCTCTCCCTGGAGACTCCTCTCCTCCCGGCTCGGTCGGCGTTGCGCCAGGCTACCGGCGCTGCTGCACTCCTCCCTCGGCTCGCCCCTGCGCTCCTCCTCCATGGCTTGGTCGCCTCCCCTCTCCGGCCCCTAAGGCGCCTCCTCCCTCTGGCCGTCTCGGCGCCTGGCGCCGCCGCCATCTCTGGCTCCCTCTTCCCGGCTCCTCCTACTCCGGTTCCTCCTCGCCCAGCGCATGCCACTGCCTTGACCCGGCCTTCCATCGGCTCAGGCTCGCCACGCCTCCTGCGCCCGACCTCATTCTTGGCGCTCGGCCCCGCCCGGTACTAGTTCGGTCCGGCACTACGCCGTCTCGGTTCCCTTCGGCCCGGTTTCTCCTCCCTCTCTACTCTCGGTTGCCTCCCCTGGTGCCCTGAGCCCACTCCCTGCTCGGACTGCTACTGGATTTGGTTCCCCATTCCAGTTTGGTTTTGGTTAAGTTGATTCTTAGTAGATCTAGTTGAATTCAATATTAATGCATTAATGCTAGTTGGTGATTTATGTATGCATGCTCACGGTGACCGATTTGAGGTGGTGGAGGCTACTGAAGGTGGAGGTGGATGCTGGGCTCGGTTTTCCACTGAGGTAAGTCGTCACCTTAATCTCTCCCTCTACTCCTCTCTCTATTGCTCTGTGATGATACTGAACTGAGAGCTCCCTATTGATGCTACTGAGAGCTAGGGTTACACGGGTTAGTTTATATGGGGAGTTTTGGATTTGTAAGAAGGATGGCTGTGGTGATATGGCGATTGATGCATGCATTTCGTTGGCTCAAGATGATCTGATACAGATTGAGTAAAACAGTGGTGGGAAGGGAAGGTTGGTTGATGTGGTTGTGGCCACATTGGGCATGTTGGCTACCTCTGTACTGTATTGGATTCTTGATGTATCTGTTCGTTGTTTGGGATGTGATTGATCCATAGAGCTCGTGCGCCTGCTGCTCGTTCTGTTGGGGCCGTGATTTTCTGCGTGGGGTTAGTTCGGATCTGTGACGTGTGATGAGCTGATGGTAGGTTTAGTTTCTCCGTAGATTTTTGACTTGGAACCATCGCTCATAGCGTCGGAGTGGCTGCAATCACTTTAGTGCTCATGATTTATGTGCGTGTGCGTGTGTTTTTTCCCTTTTTATAGTAAGTTAGATTACATTTGATGATATATAGGGTGGTAGAAACATTTGAAGTGCTCGGATCTGATGCTCTGGTGATGATTGTATGCTAGTGTCCAGATGAGTTCGAACAAGTGGTATCAGAGCCCGGTTAGTTCAATCTTGATCTTAACCGGTCACTGAACTTGGCGATGGAAAGATACTCCACAAAGCCGCATATCTTCGATGGGCACGACTATGCCCATTGGAAGAATCGCATGCGAGTCTTCCTTGAGAGCGAAGGACATGCTATATGGGAGGTTGTTGGAGTCCCTCTCGTTTTGCCCGAAGTTGCTACGCCGGCTTCAGAAGCCCTTTTGGCTAACAACAATAAGGCTAAAAACTTCTTGTATGGTGGGCTTGGGAGACAAGAGTATGATCGGATTTGCAATCTTGAGACTGCGCATGAGATTTGGAACACTCTCGAAACTTATCATGAGGGTTCGTCCAAGTCAAGAAAGTACGCCAAACAGTCTATAAGCGTGAATACACCAAATTCGAGATGCGTCCTAGAGAGAGCATCGATGACATTTTCAGTCGCTTTAATAAAGTGATAAATCAGATGAAAGCTGTTGGTATTGAATATTCTCAATCTGAAAATGCCACCCATCTCTTGGCTGCAATCAACACCAAAGAGTGAGAGATAAAGGCTACAACCATTGAGGAGAATGTAAACCTTTCTGATCTTACTTTGGAGCTGCTCAATAGCAAGCTCAAGACTCATGAGATCAAGAGGATTGATCATCCCAAGAAGGAAAACATGGCTTTGGTAGCAGACCCACTCAAGAGAGCATTTGATTGGTCTTTTGAGTCTTCTTCTGGATTTTTGATTGCAGGTTTATCTACAATCCATGAAGAGAAGTTTGAAAGTCTCCTTGAGGCTGAGTTGGCTCTCATAGTCAAAAAGGTCACACGGGCCTACAACAATATGAGAAACAAAAAGAGAGGAGGTCCCGTGACTTGCTATGAGTGTGGTGAGCTTAATCATATCCGGGCAAATTGCACCAAGCTGAAAGGTAAGAGCAATCACAAGGAGAGAAAGCCAGCTTGGAAGAAGCCTCAATGGAACAAACCAAGGTTTGATGTTGCCAAGCTGACGAAGGCCGCTCACCGGGTGCTTGCCGCTTTTGAGGATCAATCCTTAAGCGATGTGGACTCCAGGAGCGAGGAGGACAAGGAGGAGGAGATCCCTCAAGACAAAAAGAAAGGGAAGGCCAAGGACTTCACTGGCTTGTGCTTCATGGCCGACTCTTTTGATGACGACAACAATGAGGTACATCCTTCCTATGATGTTCTTTCTGATAGATGTGAATCTATGTTTGAGCAACTTATGAGTCAGGATAAGGCTTTAGAATATGTCATGGCTAGGAACAAGGATTTAGAGTCTCAAATAGGTAACTTGACTTTAGAACTTGAGAATGCTAAGAGTCTTGAATTTGATGAATGTTCATCTTGTCATGCTTTGCATTCAGAATTTGGTAAACTGCAATCTACTCATAATATTGTCTTACAACAACTTGAAAATGCTAGGACTGAGCTAGTTGAGGTTAAATCTGCTCCATATGATAAATGATTAGAGTTTAGCAAGTTAGTTTTTTCCGAGCTGTTGATTCTAGCCTTTGCACTTTTTGCTTAAAATGCGAACATGAAGTTAAAGATATCTTAGAAGCAGCTAGAGCTAAATATACCAAGCTTAAGAATAGTATTTAGTCTTCTACATGTGCTTCATGTCCAGCTCTTAAACTTGAAACTGCTTTATATAAGGAAAAATATGCTAGAGCCATTAAGGGTAAAACCTGTGAATCATGTGTTAATCTTAAAGAAAAAAATGCTTATCTTAAGGATACCTTAGAAAAATTCTCTAAAGGTAAGAAACAATTAAACATGATTCTGGACAAGTCTAAAAGTCCTTATAAAGCAAGGATTAGGATACAATCATATTCAAAATAATTCTAACCCAAAGTAACTCAAGTCAAGGGTTAATTGAATTCAAAACACAACATATCTTTAAATCTGCGGTATTGCCCTAAGTCTGTTAAGTCTAAGGGTGCTTCTCGGTGTTATTAAGTATCATTGCACCTATTGCAAAAGGATGGGCATTTGATTGAGTTACATTGGCGTGGGGTGAAAAAGCGATACAAGAAAATTTTTGCTAAATTTCAACTAATCAACCAACGAGCTTCTATGAACATCGTAACATAGAAAGAATAAGCACAGTTTAAGATTTGCATGTGTCTTGAAAGGATCGGAAGAAGCGACTAGAGGGGGTGAATAGACGCACCTAATCTTTTGCAAAGAATGGATTCAACTTGTAAATTACTCTCAATAGCTATGAGAGCTATGAAGATCAATGAAAGCACAGGAGGAAGTCTTATGTTGAATCCACTCCCACCTTCAAAGCTCGTGAAACAAAGCGAGGAAGAACCAAGAAGAAATCGGGACAATCGGTACAACGGAAGGCAAGCGGCGGTTGTACCACAATCGAGACACAACCCATGAACAAGCGGCGGTTGCCTTTGTGATCGGCTACAACCACGTTGTTAAGCCGGTTCATCAATTGTCTGGGCGAGCAAAAACCTCTCGGGTTTCAAAATCGAATCGCGTAACTTTTGAACAGCTTGGCCAAACTCTCAGATTTGAACCACACCTCCCTAAAGACACTAGGAACCTATTCCAAACACATATTTCAGAGATCCATTCCAAAGTTCCTATCTTCTTGCATTTGAGCGAAGAAGGAAGCAAAAGGGCACAAAGCCAGAAATGCTCACACAATCTCTCAACCTTGGCTCATGAGATTTTGCAAGAAGGTTAGTAATAACCTCAGGACATGCTAGCATGAGTCTTAGGCCAAATCCTCAAAAATCAAGAATTTCATCAAAACCCTAGAAGAAATGAAGAGCAGAGGATGCCAAAAGTGAAATCGAGATTTAACAAGATTAGCTCTTGGGAAAATCGATCAAATGATCTTGGGCACTATCCCAACATAGAGCAATCCATTTTGCAGCTCACTAGCAAGAACCAACAAGAAAAAGAAAAACTCACAAGTCCATCACGAGAGAGAATCGAAGGAAAAATAAAACGAGGAATGCAAACTTGATTTTCATTTCTTGAATCAAAGCGAAATACAAATAAATACATCCCCATACGCATGGACATTAGAACCAGGAGGGATGATTACAAGATTCTCAATCCATCTCCTCACTCTCCCAACACAAGAACACACTCACACTACATGCTTTGGAGAGGAGAGAACCACTCAGAACTCATGAAGAGGTGACAGCGAGGGCACACTCTCTGCCTTCCTCCACTCTCAACCACTAAAGAGCAAAGAGAAACAACCTCACAAAGCCTCTTTTGACTCTAAAACCTAATTCCACCCAAGTGCTCAGGTTTGAGCAGCACCCCTCCATCCTATTTATAGCCCATGGCTAGCGGTCTCCACCCGTTCGCGCTAAAACCAGCGAGCCGCTCCGCATGCGCGCCTTGCGAAATTCCGTTTCGCCCCCTGCACCTGCAGGAAGCTTCCGCGCTCCTCGTCTCGCCGCGCCTCGCAACCACCTCGAGTCCACGTCGTCTTGACACATCCCGGCCGTTCGACCTCAGTGCCACTGCACCTAGTCCAGGTCCACCGTGTCTCGCCACGACTCCACCGGATGTCCTGCGACCACCACAGGACAAAGAAACACAAAGCGGGAACAAGTTCTTCACAACTTGACCCAGCGTTAGCTCAAACATGCAATATGCAACACATATGCATGAACACATGGATATGACCTATCCCAAAACTCAAATCACCAAAATGGCGAACCTCACAATATAATCGGTACAAGCAGCCATGTTACCAGTGGATCAACGCACTCGGTCGTCTGCTCAATACTGCGGTTGTTCCGATTTCAATGAAAACGAACTGAAAAAACAACTTCAATTCTTCAACGCCATTTACCATCGCAATTTGCCGCCGTCAAGCATAACTGCGCCAGACGATCAGAATCTTGAAAGACTTCACAGCAGCGTGAACCGGCAGCGACATGGTCAGACCACACAAACCAAACTCATTAAACCCTTGTCAAATACTCATCACTCTCATGGAACCGACCACAAGGTCTCTCAATCTCCCCCTTGATGAGAATATTGACAAACTCGAAAAAGCTTTAAGAAGAGTTTGAGTTTGAAAAATCAACATGGTCCAAGGAATGAAATGAAGCTAATGACCATGTCGACGGAAGGCAGCTAGAGCAACAAGCTTTGATCTCAAAGCTCTAAAGCTGTTCCCATTTTCTTCTCTATTCTCCCCTTTTGGCAATAAGCATCAAGATGCAATAGAGAATATGACATGTTAATGAATGAAAATGGTGAAGTTTGTTTATTTAAACATTTTGAGCCATGAGAATTATCCATAATGACCAACATGTAATACACCAAGCCATAACTCAATAAAAGGCTAGCTAGATCATGACAAGATATGTATAAGCTAGCTAGAACACATAGATGACAATCGAAAATGAGGTACATTATGTGAGCAAGTCAAGTCATCAATGAGCAAAGTCTCGCTAGAGATATCCAAGGATGATGCAGGCCATGTCAATAAGCTAAGCGGAACTAAGAAGCTTAAATTGAGACCAAATAGAGTGCTATGCTCAAGATTGAAACATTGGTTAAAATACTTGATACTTTACGTGGCTTTAAGCACATTGAACACATATTTTCTTTTGAAATTCATGGTGGTTTCCAACCAGATTTTGTTTTATCATGTGCTAGGTCTCAAGCCTTATCGACTACTCAAGCGAGAAGCTTAAGAAGATAGTCTAGGTCACCCAAAACTCCCCTAAGTTCATGCCAAGTGCAATGGCAAGCCGTCTCATAGGAGAGAATTGGTGAGATCGGTTTTTCGCACAAAGAGATTTTTTTAACAAGTTGTACTAACTCATGCATCATCAAGAGACTAAAGCGGCTCTTTCTAAGGCTCAATATAGATTCATCACTCTGACCTATTTGACATGGCAGAAAGACTAATCTCGAGTGCTAACACGACAAGTTTTAGTTTAAGTTGAGCAATTTTAATTAACTTATCATGGCAAAAGCTAGGCTACACATATGAAGTCATGATAAATCTAGCAAATAAGCACAAGTCATGGCAAGGTGTAAAAACATTGTAGCATGTCATAATAGGATAATAGTCAAGGCTCAATGTTGTTATATTACAATGCAGAATGCTAGAATGCAAGAGAATCCGGCTCCCCTCAACATGAGATGCAACTTTTAGTTCAAGTTGAGTTAAGTCAATATTAAGCTCGAAGCTCCCAAAGAACTCCCCTGAACCAAAGCAATAAGATCGAGAAATTGGAAAGAAAAGCAGCAAGTAGGTCCTTAAAGCATAGATAAGATATAGAGGCAACTATGGCTTGGCGGCTCTCATCTACCCCATATGACACTAGGACTATTAGGCCGGTAATCTACCTTACTAGGGAGCAAACACGTACCATGTCTGCCCAGGGCGGCCCGCCCTTGCTAGAACACAAGCGGTGAGTGGGCTCAACCTAGTGAGAGAAGAGAAGCGACTATGAGCGAGAACCCTAGGTCACAAGAAAAGAGCAAGGAGTCTAAGCAACTAGTCGAGAAGATCACTCTAATTTATGCTAGAAGGACTAAACCCCAATGCACCCTTAAAATGCAATGCGACGAAATGAGAGAAGCATAATCAAAATAGTAAGCGATAAAGCACAAAGCTCCCCTCACTCACAGTCCATAAGGACAAACCACCCCAAGCTCTCCCAGGTGAAAACCTCGAACTATCCAAGGCTTGGTAAAAATGTCGATAGCTGGTGGTCACTCTCCTGGCTGAAGCACTATATCGCCCTTCTCTACATGGTCTCTAAGGAAGTGGAGCCGGATATCGATGTGCTTGGTCAGAATCTTTGCTGGGTTCTTGGCAATGTTAATCATGAAGTGTTATCACAAAGAGTGGAACACTATCGATAACTAACCCAAAGTCCGCGAAGTCGAAGCCATCGAGCACTTGGCTCAGACAAGCGTGCGACAACATACTCGGCCTCTGCGTGGGTATGCAACAGGGTTGCTTCCTCGAAGACCGAGAAACAAGAGAAGTGCCAGAATTGGCGGTGCGAAGTGCTCTTCCTATCTATCCTCTGACCAGTGATGCGCGCATCAGAAGGCTCTCAGGAAAGGCGGGATGAAGAAGAGTACGAGATACCATAGTCAATGGTAGCTCGCGGTGCCGAAAGATGCGCTTCACCGCTGGCGGTGAAAGCGAGGAGAAGCACAGCAGCGCACAAACACAGAGAAATGTATATACGGTCTCGGCGGTGAGGTACAAGAGGAGCCAATCATCTGCGAAACTCCTTTTGATCAAGCGGCTCGCCATCCTCATCAGGTCAAGATAAATTTGTAGAAGCCATGGGAGTCGACACGGGCTTACCATCACTCATGTCGAGCGCTTGAGGAGTCACGAGTGTACTTTCACTGATGAAGAAATGTACCCTCCAGGGCTTAATTTGGAAGCCAAGGAAGAAGGTCAACTCACCCATCATACTCATCTCAAACTCGGTGCTCATGACATCAGGCGGGAAACAGTATGGGAAGAGCCGCAAGATAATGTCATCGACATAGATCTGGGACGAGCGAGAAGGCGGTGCCATCTTGGCGGATGAACAAGGTCTTGTCAACTTTACCCATCTCAAAACCATGACTTAACAAGTAGGACTTAAGCCTCTCATACCAAGCCACAGGGGCTGCTTATCCATACAATGCTTTGAAAAGCTTGAAGACATGGTTTGGGTATTTGGGGTTCTCGAAACCCAGGAGGCTTTGGGACGTAGACCTCTTCCTCAATAAGGCCATTGAAAAGGCACTCTTGGCGTCCATCGGTAAAGCTTGAATCCTCTAGAAGGCGCAAAGGCAAGCGATTCTAATGGCTTCAAGTCTAGCTCTGAGGGCAAAGGTTTCCTCGAAATCTAGACCCTCAACACAGGAAAACCACGAGCAACCAATCTAGCCTTGTTTGGATAACCACTCCATCCTCGCTCTGCTTGTTCTTGAACACCCACTTAGTCCCAATAATATTGTGACCTCGCGGGGCTCGACAAGCGACGGACCTTGTTCCTCTCGAAATTTTCTAGCTCCTCATGCATGGCATTGACCCATGACTCATCGGATAAGGCATGAGAAACATCTTTGGGCTCAAAGGAGGCAATGAAGGCGAGAATGGAGCATAATTGAGATAAGCGATTTTGGCGGGTAACACGCTCAATCACCTCGAGTGCGGTGGAAGATGGTACCTCAAGGGAGAAAAAGCGAGGATCGGGTAAACAACCATCGTCTCCTTCATCCTCATCATCCACAAGATGGTCTCGGGCTGCTCTAAGAACTTGAGATATCGGCCTAGTATCGAAGATCACCTCCACGGACTCTACCATTTTGCTAGACTCGCGATTCAGACCCTATAAGCCCGAAGAAGCGAGTAACCTGAAGATCCGTCACAAGAGCGTGACTCGAACTTATCTAGGTTCCCGGACTTCAAAACAAAACACTTGCAACCAAACACGCGAAAATGAGAGCGCTAGGCTTTCGCCCATATCTCGACTCATAAGAAGTGCGATGCAAGTGTGCGAGAAGAAAAACTCGATTTGAGACATGCAGCGGTGGCTATAGCTTGACCCAAAACTTCCTGTGTAGAGTACTCATCAAGCATCGTCATCTCGACCAAGATGCAGTTCTTCCTCTCCTACAACGCCATTCTTTGAGGGCGTATGGAGAAGAAGCGGTGCTCTACACTGTCTCCATGAAACTCTCAAAGTAGGAATTCTTGAACTCCGTGCCATTGTCCTGCGGATTGCTCGTAAGGCACCGGAAGCTCAACGGACATCCTACTAAAAAGACCTCGGAAATGTGTAAATGTCTCCGTCCTTGAGGCTAAGAAAAACACAAGAGTACCTCGAGAAGTCATCGACCACGACAAGCACATACCACTTCCCTCCTGCTTGTTGCACTCATTTGGTCCCACTTGTATCCATGTGGAGCGGTGTCCGGTGCATCGGTCATAATGCTTGTGTGGGAGGATGATGAGCGGCAACCATCTTCTTGTGCCGGCATGGAGTGCAAACAAGATCTTTGACCATCTTGAGTTTGGCAAACCACGAATGAGATCGTGGCAGCTTCTTTCAGGTCAAATGGTCAAATCAATATGACCAAGTCTCCTATGCGAGACAAGTCTAAAAGTCCTTATAAGAAGCAAGGATTAGGATACAATCATATTCAAAATAATTCTAACCCAAAAGTTACTCAAGTCTCTAAAATGGGTTAATTGAATTCAAAACACAACCCTAAAAAAACTATCTTTAAATCGATCAAATGATCTTGGGTATTGCCCATAGCCGTCACATTAAGTCTAAGGGTGCTTCTCCAAGGTTATTAAGTATCATTGCACCTATTGCAAAAAGGATGGGCATTTGATTGAGTTACTCCGCTGGCGAGGTTGAAAACGATAAGAAAATTTTTGCTAGAATTTCAACTAATCAACCAAGAGCTTCTATGAGACATCGTAACATAGAAAAGAATAAACCTGGTTTAGGATTTGCATCACATGCTCATCATCATGCTCCTAAACAGGATAACTCTCATGTTAGTTTAACCATTGCTCATAACAGAACTTCAAATAAAATCAAGGATAGCACTTTTGCTTTGCATACTACTCGCAGACGTGTGTCTCAATACTGGGTCGCTAAGTCTTGTTTAACTAACCCAAGTATCGAGACACATCGTTCTTTTGTGCCTTGATTTTTCAGGATCAACGTGGAAAGAGAAAGGACACGTAGTTCATCGACTCCGGCTGTTCACGTCACATGATCAGAGACTCAAGATGGTTCATCTCCTTCACGCGGTCGACGGGTGATGATTTCATCACATTTGGAAATAATGGTCTTAAGAAAGCCCCTAGAGCCTGGTTTGTTAGAGTTAAGACTTTTCTACTTAAGAATGATTTTGAGATGGGTAAGGTAGACAAGACTTTGTTCATTCTTAGGCGCGGTAATGACTTCCTGCTTGCTCAAATTTACGTTGATGATATTATCTTTGGTGGTTCTTCTGATGCTCTTGTTTCCAGCTTTTCTGAGATTATGTTCAGGGAATTTGAGATGAGTATGATGGGAGAGCTCAATTACTTTTTGGGGCTTCAAATCAAGCAATGCAAGGAAGGTATCTTTAACCATCAGACGAAGTACACTAAGGACTTGCTCAAACGTTTTGACATGGGTGACTGCAAGCCAATCTCCACTCCCATGGCAACTTCGACTATTTTGGATCCAGATGAGGAAGGAGAAGCCGTGGATCAACGCAAGTACCGCAGCATGATCGGTTCCCTTCTGTATCTGACGGCCTCGAGACCGGACATCCACTTCACGGTCTGCCTCTGTGCGAGGTTTCAAGCGTCTACGAGGATTTTCCATCGCCAAGCTGTTAAGCGCATATTCAGGTATTTACACTCTACCCTTCTGTATGGCATTTGGTATTCATGTTCTTCATCTTTGTCCATTCGGGGGTTTTTTGATTCTGATTTTGCTGGCTGTCGGTTAGCTAGGAAGAGTACCTCAGGCACTTGTCACTTCCTAGGCACTTCTCTTGTATCTTGGTCTTCTAGGAAGCAGTCTTCTGTTGCATAATCCACTGCTGAAGCTGAATATGTAGCTACTGCTAGTTGCTGTAGTCAGATTTTCTGGAATTAATGGAATTATTCTTCTAAAGGAAATTCAATTTATGACATATGCTGACATCATCGGATGGACTTTGATTTTTTGGTCGAAAATATTATCTAAAGTAAAAGATTTGTGTCTATGACAAGTGGGCCCCACGGTCAAAGAACATGTCAACGAACGGTCAAAAGTCCACGGTGGACTCGGCTCATGCAACAGTGAATGGGGGATTTGGGCGCTAGCATGGAATGCCATGTGGGCGTCCACGTAGCCCTTAGGGCTGAGGTGGCTCTACCGTGGCGCACACGTGGCGGACACACGTCAGCCTATGACCGACGACACTCCGGTGACATCCTCGCCGGCGCTACGTGCCACAGTGAGGCATGAGGGTGGGCGTAAACTGATCAGCGTGATTCACAGAATCTGACGCTTACCGAAGATGCGAGAGGGTGCGGTGGAAAGGTCGTCGGCGACGAGGTTTGGCGGCGGTGGTTTTAGGTCGACGGCGGCGATGGTGCTCCCGAGGTCCTCTGATGAAGCTGAGGCGCACACGAGGTGGAAGACGTCGAGGCGATGTCGAAGAGGGGTCGGGGTGGCCGGAGCGTGGTCGTCGACAACAGAATTGAAGGTGGAAGAAGCTTCGGCCGGTGGTGAGGATTTTCGAATTCCGTGCGGTAGAGGGACAGAGGAGCTACGAGGGTGGTGGTGTTGGGATGAGTGGAGAGAGGCGCACTAGGGGTGTCCTTTTATAGGGCAAGGGCGGCGACGGGCTTCGTGCGACGCAAGAAGGTCCGAGCAGGACACTTGGGAGATTTTAGTGATTTAGAGCTGGGGATGGAAAGGAGATGCGAGTAATGGGTGCATGATTAATTGACGATTTTAATGCATGTGATTGTGTGAGAAAATGGGGAGGGAATCACGAAATTGAGGAACTTTAGTCGGGCGCTAATGGTGATAGAGATGGCGTTGTCGCGTAGGGAAGAAAGAGAGGAGAACGAAGGGTGACGTGGAGCGGATGGGCCCCCATGGCCGTGATGCGGAGAGGGCGAGAGCGACTGAAATAGAGAGGCTGACACGCGTGTCAGTGAGAAGATGAGAGGGAGGCGCGGGAGTAATGGGCCGAGCGAGCCTCACGCGCGAAAAAGGTGAGTCGGGCCAGAGGAGAATTGTCCCGAAGAGAGTTTTGGGATTTTTAATTGATTTACTAATGTAAATAATCCAATTAATTCAAATTGGCTTTAGAAAATAGCAAATAAAAATCCAAAAATTATGAGAAAATTCACATAAATTTTATTAGATATTTTGAACTTAAATAAAATATTTCCAACTTAAAGTTGGCTCTTATTTTTGCAAATAAATTATTTTGGCTTGAAAATAATTTGAGAAATGCTTTTAAAATTCCAAAAAATTCCATAAATTAAGTAAAATTTTATTTTTCACTTTAAATCCGATAAATTCTGAGAGAACTCAATAAATTTTCTTTTTGTTTTTTTTTACTTGGAATTTCAAGAAAGGCCAAGAAAACTCTTTAAGAACTCATAAAATCCTATAAAATAATAACTTTATTAAGTTTATTTTGGTAACAAAATTTTGGGATGTTACAAACTACTCCCCTTAGAAGGAATCTCGTCCTTGATATTCGGAGAAGCTAGAAAGAAACTTTGGAATGCACGGTCTTCAACTCGAACTTCCCTCGACGGCTGGATTTGTTGTCTATTACTTCTTTGGACATTTGCTGGCAATATGCCCAACCTCGTGGCAGTTGGAGCACATGATGCCTACAGCATGGAATGAGTCCTTTTCTGGCTGGCCATCATCAGATGTGTTGGAGGACTCCAATCTGATTGGATTGTTCTTTGCTGGCGCTTCGGTTGAAGTTGTTGACTTGAATCTGACTTGATATGATGGAGTTCCCCTAGCTCTAGGTAAACTTACAGGGCTAATCTTCAGTGCAGCCATTCTTCTTTTGCGGTTCTCTATCTCCTGGTGCTTGCCTTCTTGATAAATGAAATTATTGACAAGCTACTGGAAAACAGCGTAGTCCTGGGCGATCATTTGTACGGACAATCATCATTGAGCCCTTCAAGGAATCACTCTTGCTTGGCTTCATCTATTGCAACATCTTTCGGTGCGTAGCATGCCAGTTGATTGAGCATGTGTAGATATTCGGTCACTGTACAACTTTCTTGGTGTAATTTACGAAATTCCTTCTTCTTCGAGGTGATCATGCCTGATGGGATATGAGATCGGCGAAAATCTTGCATGAACTCATTCCAACTGATTGCATGAGCATTAGCATGTGAGATGTTGAAGATATCCCACTATTCAGAAGCAAGTCCATTCAATTGGTGAGATGCAAACAGAACCCTCTCGCGATCAGTACACTGAGACATGTCTAGCTTCTTGCCGATCGCTCTAAGCCAATCATCTGCGCCCATGGGCTTTGTGCTGCTGGAAAAAGTTGGTGGATGCATCCTCATAAATTCTCACATGCAGGTCCTTTGGGGTGGTTGAGTTGGGGTACTTCTGTCATTGTTGGTGTTGTTTCCACTTTCAGAGCGATGAGTGTTCACCATCTACCGGTTATTCCAAAGGTTTAGGGAAGGAGACAAAGGTTTAGGAGAGGGACAAGGAAGAAGAACTAAGGGGATAGAGTAAAACAACATTCCCAAACGAAACACCAATTCAAAAGCTTTTCCCAAAAACTTTAATAGTTTTATACGCCGTTCTATCGATCGAGACTCTTAATCTGATGAGGCGACTCAATACACAGAATGAGTATTTGTTGGACTGAAATGGCGACTAGAGGGGGGTGAATAGGAGCACGATATCTTTTTCACAAAGATCTGATTCAACATGATTTTCACTCCAACAGCTATGAGAGCTATGAAGATCAATATTCAAGCACATCAGAAGTCTTGTATTGAATCCAATCTAAACCCCGGAGCAAAACAACTAAAATTAACGAGAGCTCGATTTCCTAAGTGTTGGGTGGTCTGACCTGTATGTCAATGGCGGTCTGACTGGTCCATGGGCGGTCTGACCTCTATGTTAATGGCGGTCTGACCTCCAGCCTAATTGAACAGTGAAATCAGCCCGAAAACAAAGTTGTAAATAGGTGTAACTTTTGATCTACAACTCCAAACTCGATGAAACTTGGAATACACCTTCTCTAGGATATCAGGAACCTATTCCGATCAAAGATCATGAAGATCCTTGGCAAAGTTCTGACCTTTTCCCGTTTGAGTGAAGGATGGTTCAAAACCGAGTCAAAACGAAAACTAGATCCAAAACCTTGCTCGTGGGTTAGAGATGATCAAGATGATCCTAGATGAGATTCCACATGTCACAGCAAGCAAGATTAGGGGCAGATACCGAATGAAAATTTGAGAATCAAAGACGGCCCCAAAATCACAAAATAGAGAGCAAGAACACAAAGAGACTCATCTCAAGAAAACTTACATAGATTGATTTGTGATTGTTGCTGGTTTACAACCACTCCAACATGGAGGACAAAACTTAATACATGAGCACACAATCAATATTCTCTTCAAGAATCCTAACCTCTCTACTCCCTAATCTTAAAAATAAAACTAGGGTTTCAAAATAAGCTAAAGGATTCAGGAGGTGCTACAGCACCCTCCCATATTTATAGTGGAGGCTAACCTTCTAGAAGAGTTTCCTATTGAGAACCCGTTAAGCCCACACACAAACGAGTTTAACTTACGCACACATTTTAAAGCGCCTTCTTCATCTTCTCTTGACCTAAACCGGTTCTCCTAGCGTCGTCTTGCGCCGCGGTTTAGCCAAAAGCAATTAAGGAGGTATTTTAGTGATATTACCAAAATACCCCTTCTCGATCCTTCTCCAAAGACTGAGTCCAATCTTCATGAAGTAGTTCCACGCCTCGCCACGTGTAGGTTGATCAACGGCTCTCATTATGTCGGCAAGTCTCTCCCATCCGGCTCCCACCAAAACCACCATGGCACTTGCACTGACCCCTGCGCCACTTGATGCAACCCGTCGCACCGATCTTCCCGTTCGGTCATCCTAGCCTATTTTGCACCATGCTTGAATCCATAGACTTCACCCGACACCCCCGATCGTTTTGAATCTCAGCTCTCGAGCCTAGTCTCGATCATCCTCGCCGTAGACCGTCGTTGATCTCCAAGCAACCTGCACAACAATAGACCAAGAAATCGATTCCGGGAATAAGTTCTTCGCAACTTGACCCACGTTAGTCAAAACATGCACCATGCAACATATATGCACTGAAACTCATGAACTTGACTCAACAAACAAACATCGCCGCTACGAGAGCCGACGATTCAAGTGGAAACCGGTCAGACCGCCACTCAATGGCCGGTCTGACCGCCCAGCTAGGGACTTAGCCAATTTTCAGCCCTTGAAAACCGAAAGATCTCTGGAAATTTCAAACAAATAGATATTTTGACTGGAAGCTCCAAAAATTATGAAACCAAGTGTACGAGAATCTCCTCTCTTGTCTACACCCTCTATTTTTTGGCCCAGCTCCAAATTCCACTATTTATATCTGGCCGGTCCGACCGCCGCCATGGCCGGTCCGACCGCTCCCGACCGGTCTAACCGCCAGCGGTGGCCGGTCAGACCACCACTGGCCGGTCAGACCTCCTATAACCTGACAGCACTGGATTTTTATCGAAAATACGTGATTCGACAAACCTTTATAACCATTGCCAATTGTAACATCATCTTAAGATCATGAGCATATCCCCATGATATCAACAGTATTGGTAACTTTAAGCTATATGAATGGGTTGATATCGCGATCTTTAGTTCATGATCTTTGATGATTCTTGCATGACGATGCTCTCTTGATAATTTTATGTCTTGTGGTCTTAAACGTAATGGTTATGAAATGTGTTGACCATCTATAGAAATTTCCAAGGGAGAGAGAATCCATTTAACATTATAAAATAGTGAAGAGAGAATTAGGTAAGAAAGAATTACTATAAAGAAGCTATAGATAGATAGATCCATTTAACATTTTATTTTTTTGTTATATAAACTAAAATTTAAAATTTTTCAACTAACAACCGTTCTAACTAGATCACGTTTAGTAATATAATTTGCTATATACTGGCTTTTGTTGCCGTGACGCCGGGGCATATATACAAAGACCGGAAACGGTCAAACGAAGCATCGCGGTTGTCTCCCCGAAGGTTGCTGTCGAGCTCTCTCTCCGGTCCAGTGCGACATCACAAAAACCAAAATTTCCAATGGAAGGTACCATCGGATAAGATGGGTGAATGGTCCGCACCATTGAATTAAACCTGGTAAATGGTTTGGTGTTTCTTTTTAAGCTCAACGTGCAAATTGTTTATACCCTTCTTTGAAATCTGTACAAGTAACGATGATTTGGCACATTGAAATATATAATCGGAAGAAGTCTATATGACCCTGTAAATTGTGGCTGTGCGGCCACTTAACTCTTTAGTTAAAATCGGCAATTTGACCGACTCATTTTACAAAACCTGATCACTTAACCCCATGCCTGTTTTTGAGGTAGTTTTGCTTACGTGGCACAGCGTGAGACCTGTTTCGCCACACGAGCGGCTGATTCGGCAAGGTGAGGTGTCAGGATGTTTTGAGAATAGAAAATTAGGAGTGGGCGGTGACCCTTCGCGAACATGTGGTTGGACAACGGCAAACAAATGGCCATCATACAACAGGTGATCTTGCAATAGCACTAGTAGCACCAGCAGATGCACCGCCACCTGCCACCGCGCCAGGCGCTGGCGGTGCCACTGGCCTCGGCACCCCGCGCACATGCCCCTATACGGCGCGCCTCTGTGGGTGGATGCAGATCCCTACAGGGGTCGGCCCGTGTTCCCAAACTCCGACCTCGACCGCCTCATCCTCACCAACCCGCCGCCACCCGTACTGCATCCTGCATAGGCCCATGCCGAGGATGCCCCAATGTCTCCCCCCCCCAGGTTGCGACTACCACGCTAACAACGTGTTCTTCTCCATGCACCTCCGACGCGTCCTGCTCCACTCCAATCCTCCAGTCGCTCCTCGCCTGCTCTCGCACCGTGGCAGCAGACACAGGGCTCACTGTCGCGGAGCACACCAAGGTCCATGTCGCCGCCACTGACGCTCGGGACCTGTGGAACATCGTGGCCTTCTAACTCATCGATGCGCTCGCCCGCTGCTTAACCTGCGGCGATGTGGTGTGTCCTTGAATGGCATCAGACGCACAACCCGTGTTCGATTCGTCGGATGTGACAATGGCACAGGACTCACGGGAGAGGGTGGAAGGAACGCGAAGGGTCACCGTCCACTACTAATTTTCTATTCGCATAACCTCCTGCCACCTCACCTTGCCGAATGAGCCTCCCATTTAGTGAAACCGGCCTCATTCAGTACCACGTAACCAAAACCACTCCCAAAACAACCAGAGGGAGTTAAGTGACATGGTTTTACAATGTGAGAGGTCAAATTGCCTATTTTTTTAAATCAGAGGTTAAGTGGCCGTATAGTCATACTTAATGGGTTATGTGGACTTCTTCCTATCACTACTACACAAAACCTCATCACAGACGGTTCTACACCGTCATCACAGACGGTTTTTGAACCGTCTGTATTTATGTGTCTGTGATAACAGACGATCATCACAGACGGTTTTAAAACCGTCTGTGATAGTTATTATCACAGACGGTTCTGAACAAAAACCGTCTGTGATAGTTTTTTCTATCGCAAAAAAAAAATCAGATTTTGAATGTTCGCAACAGTGATAGTCTTGATATGCAACATTGCTCGCAGTAAAAAATGAAATAGCGGGACAGAGAGGAAGATACATATATACCTTCTTCCCAGCATGGCGTGGAGGGTGACGATGAGCTCCTCCTCCTGCGTGAAGTTCACGTGCTTGAGGTTCAACCTCAGGTAGTTGGTGTACCTCGGCTGCGGCTCTTGCCGCACCTCTTCAACCCTGCGAGCAGCGCATCCATGCACGCAAAAACACCATCGGTTCCTCTGATCTCATCAGCCAAAAGCCCATGCAGATGATACAAAGATGTAATGTACATGAAAACGCATGTCCTGCTCTTTGAGGAACGGAGGTCCAGCTGCGGTGCCGTGGGTGGAGGTCGATTGAGGCATGTGGCGGTGAACTTGGACCAAGCACGCCGGCGAAGACGAAGTCCAAGCGGCACCTCGGTGTCCCACGTGTTCGACACCCTCCCGGCACATTCACCTCGACCGGCTATTATTTATAAGGACAAAGGTAACTTATTTTGCTTCCGCGCACGCGCTCAAAATTTTCGAACTCCGCATGCGAATCACGAGCGGTTTTATACAAAACCGTGCAGGATGACATATCACGACGGTTCTTAAGAAGAACCGCTCAGTGATAGGATGTCATCATCGCAGCGGTTCTTAAGAAGAACCGTCGTGATAGGGATGTCATCACGACGGTTCGTATCACGAACCGCTCGTGATTAGCATCTCATCACGATTTGCTCGCTTAAGAACCGCTCGTGATTTTAGGGTTTATCACAGACGGTTCTAATTAAGAACCGCTCGTATACTATTACGCGGTTCTTAATTAGAACCCGCCGTGAATGGATGACATATCACGACGGTAATTCCGCACGGTTCTATTAGTAAACCGTGCGTGATAGATTCATATCACGAGCGGTTCTAAATAAGAACCGCTCGTGATAAACTCCTTCGGCTATTCCAGGTCGGAACAGACCCAACACAGACGGTTCCAAAAGAACCGTCTGTGATGGGCCGTCTGCTATAGCCTCTTTTGTAGTAGTGTATATAATTATATACAATACGTAAGCAATAAATTTCCGTCTTGGAGCTGCTAAAAAAGTTCTAGAAATCGGATTTGCCTTTTCAAAATGATCAGTTCTTTTTTCCTTAAATTTTGGTCAGATGTTTAACAGCGGCTCCCTCTCGCAAAGGATGACAGGATCAGATGTCTTAAGCTTAGAATTACGGACGACCAAGCAAATTGAACTCTTCCTGAGAGACCTGCTCTTGCTAAGTTTTCAGTCACTGTAGCTCGATTGGCACCTCAAGCTAGCTATCAGACAAAACTGAGGTAAGGAATCAACTAACATACTTGCGTGTGCTTAAAACTGATGGTCGTTCCAGTTTTTTTCTTCTTCAAAGAAGGTGACATTTTTTTATTTCTAGTGAGCTAGACTGTGGTTGGGTTTTGTCGGTCACTATAGAGTTGTTTTCTAGAGAAGGCCTTGTAGCTGTCAAGCATTTCTAAAAGAAGTGCATAAGTAAATCTTTAACACAAGTACTTATCATCAGTGTATCAGTGAGTCATTATCGAGGAGGCAGTATAGTATAACCATTGGTTGACTTGAACTCTATTTCATTCGATATTCACATGGAAGCACTTCTCTTTTCCATGCCTTAATGTATCAGTAAATCTTAATATACACTAAAACAGAGTGCAAAAGAAGAGATATTAGAGGGTGCCATGTTATTATATTTTGTCCCGCCGTCCGATTTCCATCAAATCTTTATATATTAAAGCTGAGTGCAAAAGAAGAGATTAGAAGGTGTCATGTCGTCATATTTTGTACCGCCATTCGATTTGCTACATATGTGTGGACCCGCCACTTGGTGGGTTTGGTAGGCTTGGGTGTTACGGGACTGTACTCGGCTATATCCCTCTCTTTTAATTATACGGTTAAAATGTCAACAAGCAGACTGTCCTTGATCGACGTACTTGATGGATCTCTATTATATACTCAAATATTAAGTGGATAGTGTCCTAGATTAATGTGCTTAGATGGAGGGGAAGATAGTTGGAATGAAAAGGTGCTTTTAACCATCAAATTCTCTGAATAGACTTCAAATTACGAAAGAAAAAATAAGACTAGTTTTTTCATTTCTTAATCTTGACTCCTATTTTTGTTTTCACCGTCAAGCTTCCTCTCTTAAAATTTGGAACTTCATCCACCAACTACCCTTTAAAAATATAGATCAGTATGCATTAATTCCCATGGAACACAAATTGCAAGCTTTCTTCCTCTTCTGTTTTTTCAACTTCACCCACGAATTAAAATGTCAACAAGCAGACGTGTGCACAATCATCGCATAGTAGACATCACTTTCGGTGATCGTATGATATCTACCTTAGTGGTAGAGACTCCACGGAAGTAGAGAGATCCCCGATTCATTGTTGGACGGACATGCTGTAATACCCCAAAATTTAATCGGGAAACAAGAAAAGAATTTGGGAGAAGGAGTTAATCAGAAATTCAGACTTTTAAGTTTTTTCGCACCGGGGTCCGCGTTTTCCCAGCAACCTGGGCTTGGGCCGCAGCCCAAGAGGCCCAAGAGTGGGGGCGGCCAAGGGTGGGTATCCTCCCCCCTAAACCCTAGCCGCCCCACCCCTCTCCCCTCCTACCCTCACAGCCGCCACCTCCTCTCCCCTCCCCACTTGGCCAGCGCCTCCACCACCCCACCCTGGTCCTCTATCTTGCCGGGAGCACGCCGGGCAAGCTCGCCTCCAAAGGTAAGTTCCCGAGTTCCATTGGGGTGGCGATACATTTTCGTCGTTCTGCTGCGCAAAGATTCAGAATCTGTAGGATTTTTTGTGTGTCGATTTTTGCATAGACAGAGGCCGAATGGGGGAATTCCGTCTCCAAGAGATTTTAAGGTCTCATTCTTAGCTTTCCATAGGCATAAATATCATTCAAATCGGAGTTCTGGTCTAAAAGTTACGTTAGTTTCTTTGCGACTGTCCAGAAAGTCGGACAAAGGTTAGCACTTATTTTGATTAGAGAATATGATTTAGTTAGGAGCCGATTCAGAGATTTCACCAAACATGAATGTTGTAGACAATTAATTAAGCTTTCCATATTGGTAAAGAACATGAATTTTAGTTGGGCCAATCAAAAGTTACAAATTTTCTTATACTGTAGTAGTTTCTGACTGACATATTGCATATGCATAATTTCATTTGAGCATTAGACATAGAAGTTGGCCGAATTAGAAAGTCTTGCCAACTAGGTTATTGTATATAATTTCGTTATGTTTCCATAGAGACTAATATCACACCTTTTTGTGTTTCGTAGCAAAAATTATGAAGGTTTTAATACCGCTGTCCAGAGTAACCTTCCGCTAGTCTGTCGCGTAATATGAGTAGAGCTAATATTTAAACCCTGGGTTTTGGGGAGACGGTTTATAGCGGTGAGGGTAGTGTCTTCTTTTCACATCGTTCTTATGTTAGTGATTCAATTGTGTAGGAGAAAAGGCTTCGGGATTGGGGCATCATCCTTGCCTCCCAACGTTTCGTAGCGCGAAAGGTAAGTACATATGAATTGTCCGATTTTGATATGTGCCTTCCTGGTTCGAGGAATGTGTGATGGATAACTTTGATATTACTTTCTCACCGTCATAAATGATTTACCAAGGTTCTTTGACATTAAGTTATGTTCATCGTATGGATTCATTCATGCAAGCATTGTTGATGTTTCACCCACAGGAGTGGGTAGTGAAGTCCCATCATTCCAACATAGGCATGTAAGACCCACCATTCTAATGTGTGCAATTTGGATCCCTGTTTTGAAACATTCTTCAAACGGGCCTCAGATCCCCACATTTTGGATAATGCGGACATGAGTAAACACCGACGGGTGTTCACCGGCTATACCGGTATAAGCAGAAGAGAAGGACAAGCATGATCATTTATTCATATGTTTTGTACTACTTCATTCTCCATTCCATTGTGTGTATGACATGTTATTTCGTTCCTGTTCATGGCATTCTTTTGGCGATATGCTTGGGAGGGATTACTCACGGATCACTTCTTTCACTTCACACTATTCACTTTTAATTAGATGAACTTGTCATTACTTTGCATTTGATAAATATTGAATTGTAATAATCGTAGTTTGATGGTTGAAGTTATCCTTCATTATGTTATGGTTGAATTAGTACTGCCTAATGATCTTCGTCTAGTCTATTGATAGATTTGTCATAAGTGATTCATCGTGATTGTGTATTTAGAGTTTTGATATGTTGTTGTTTTCTGGTTCAATTCATATACTCATTTTATTAGATGTTGCTCTTTTAAGTTATTAGCTAAAAGATTATTGTAAATTGATTCATGGTATTGCTTGGTGTTAGACTTTAGGCAATATTTTGGTTTCTGCATAGCCAGGGTGTTACAATTGGTATCAGAGCGGGCTTTAGATCCGTGGCGAATAGATTAATTAAAATTTACTAGTGGTTAATCAACTTAAAAATTTGACACACAGGTGTACAGTAGGATGGGAATGGGCAAAGCATTGTATTTACGTTTCCGTTATATTGTATTGATGATTGCTGATATTAATTGAGTATGATTGCTTATTAATTGATTATATAATTTTTATGTGTGGGGATAATCGATGTCGAGAGGCAGAGTTTGGTTGTGGCTATAGGCATGACCAGGTTGTACCGCTAGTTGGGGTATGAGAATAGTGGAGTGCTTACCTTGGGTAAACTAGTTCCAGTTGTCGAGAATGGATTTCTTTGGGAAGGTTATTGTCTTCCTTAGGTTGTGCTAGGATTTTTTGATCAACCACTGGTGGTTGTTTAATTTTTCTTGGGTTAGTGGTTTCAATGCAGTTGGACATTTTCCTTGGTTTTATTGGTTCCATAAAGCGATGATTTGTTCATCGGACTGGCGAGAGTTGTGCGGCTTGTTAACGTTGTTGATTCGCAAGGTTGACATTTTATTGTGAGGGTTTGCCTTTCTTGTTGAAAAAATATGATTCGCTTATTCGCTTGGTACTTTGGATAATGTGAACTATCTTTTGTGAGTTTTTAGCCTGTGAAAGCTTTGACTCTACGCATTTCTTTTGTAGTAGTTGGAGTGTAGAAATTTGGTATTTCTTCTTTCAGAAAGACAGTGCCAAAAGTCTTTTGCAATGTTTTGGGGTGTTAAGTGAGAAGTTGTAATCCTAGAAGATAAATGATAATGTACGAGATGTCAAGTTGGGTCAGTAGTGTGATGCGTATTCAACCTTAACGAGTATCTTTGGAAGTGAAATCAAAAGTTGATGTTGTCCTCTATTAGCTCTTGATGAACTGTGATTATGAGTATGACTATACTTAATTGGAATCAATCGAGTGATTAAAAAGTGTGGAACATTGATGAATGGTTGATCATCAAAAGTGTTTAGTTTTGCTAAACTTGTTGGATTATTTGGTCTTAGTGGATTAAACAAATTGAGAAGGAAAAGAAAGACATGAATGTGTTCGACTGTTGCCTTAGTGATGAATTATATGGTGTTGTGAGACCTTGGGTTGCAAGTTAATCGAGGAGCATTTGATGATGAATTGATTTTGTGATATAAATCTTATAGAAAATTGGATCTAAAAGGAATGGTGGTTGTTTGGGGCAAAACCGATTATGTTGTTACAACTAGTACGACCTATAGTGAATGGTGATCCAAAAATATTTGCTCATATTGGTGGAATATTAGAATTATCAAATAGCTAGGGTATTGCGTTTGTGTAATTTGCAAGGTTATGTAGGTGAAATTGAATGATGTGGTTTAGTAAGGGTCCAAGATTGGCAAAGTTAATCGTTTTTGGGTAGTTAATTGATTAGTGAGGAATGTTGATATTAATGACTGAGGATATTGTTTGGATTGTAGGAAATTTTGGTAATCGAATCTAAGAGTTTCCTATCATTTATACCATAAGTTCATTGAAGGAGTCTTGGATATCGAAATTGGGCTTGTGTTTTTTTGCTAGAACCTTAGTTGCCCAGTAATTATGTGTAGAAGCAGTAGGACAAAAGTGGATTTTAAATAGTATAATGATCATCGATAGAATCCTTTGGGTGCAATAAATGAGAGTGTGCGCCGAGAAGTTCCAATTGATTATCTGTAACAGAATGAGGTGTTGTGGTTGTGGGTCAACAAACTTTATTGAGGTGTCGGAAACCATTTGACAAAATAAATTCCTTTGGTATAGGACTGGACTAGAGAATCATATTGTGGATTAGTAGAGTCTCTCTAAATAAGTATGGTTGTTATTTCGGTTCGAGGATCGATTTGGGGTTGTTGGTTGAAAGGAAGGAGTTAGTGCGATAATTTGGAAACCCATAATGCGGAAAAAAGGGTTTATTTCTTAAACGAACATCTGAGAAAAGAATGTTCTCTCGAGTAGTGAAGTGCTCAAATGGTTCTTGGTTGAGTTGGATTTTATGACGGAGAACATGTACCACTTGAGTTGACTCTATGTTGGCAAGGTGGTTCTTTCCGGTTCAGGAAAATAAATGAAGTGTTTGATTTGGGCATTTGAGTCATTTCTCCTTTTCCTTTCGTGGAGTTTATTTGCAAACTGCCTAGTTGGAATGTGAAAAGGTTTTCATGAGGAATCTTCAATTTTGGATTTGAGTGTTTTGGAGGAAAGTTGGACTTACATTGTGAATCCTTTGTTTTCAATTGGTTTCGGTTGGCAAAATAGTTTGTTTAATAACGAGTTCTGTTATGTGTTCTTGGTTGACGGTTGTGCTCCTTTTTAAGGTGAAGAAATCGATTAAGACATGGAACAAGAGTTCCATGTGTTATGTGTTGGTTGTGTGGTTTGGTACCGAAAGGAATGTTGGCCTAAGGTACGTTGGTTTGTTTCTAGAAGTTGCGGTGATTTTGGAAGATAGAGTATCGCTAAGACCGTCTTGAGTCCTGGCGCAGGGTAGACAACGTTTTGTGTGACCCAGTGTCGAGGGGGTACTTGAGAAATCTAGAGTGTGAGGTTTCGTTGGAGCCGTTGACTCACGAGTAATAACGTGCCTTCGAGTCATGTCCGTTGAGTGGCTCTGAAAAAAAATCGGGATGAGTAATAAGGCATAACACATTAGTTACGTCAAAGTGCAGCGGTCGCATTAGACTGAGCGGAAAGCGACTTGCGGGCTAGAGTCCCGCTTGCGCGATCGAAATCCAAAATTGTACATGTCGGGTACGTGCTATTTGTTGTTGTGAATTCGGGGTTGAATTTTATTTAAGGGGGTAGAATGTAATACCCCAAAATTTAATCGGGAAACAAGAAAACAATTCGGGAGAAAGAGTTAATCAGAAAATCAGAAATTCGTAGTTTTTAGTTTTTTTGGGGGTTCGCGTTTTTCCAGCAATCTGGGCTTGGGCCGCAGCCCAAGAGGCCCAAGAGGGGGCCGGCCAAGGGTGGGTGTCCTCCTTGTAAACCCTAGTCGCCCCACCGCTCTCCCCTCTCCCCTCTCCCCTCTCCGCTCTCCCCTCCTTCCCTCACAGCCGCCACCTCCTCTCCCCTCCGCACCTGGCTGGCGCCTCCACCACCCCACCCTGGTCCTCCATCTTGCCGAGAGCACGTCGGGCAAGCTCGCCTCCAAAGGTGAGTTCCCGAGTTCCATCGGAGTGGTGATAATTTTTGTCATGCTGCTGCGCAAAGATTCAAAATCTGTAGGATTTTTTGTGTGTCATTTTTCTCATAGACACAGGCCGAATGGGGAATTCTGTCTCCTAGATATTTGAAGGGCTCGTTCTTGGCTTTCCATAGGCGTAAAGATCATCCAAATCGCATTTGTGGTCTAGAAGTTACGTTAGTTTCTTTGCGATTGTCCAGAAAGTCTGACGAAGGTTAACAGTTACTTTGATTACAGAATATGATTTAGTTAGGAGTCGAGTTGGAGATTTCACCAAACATGAATGTTGTAGACAATTAATTAAAATTTTCAGATTGGTAAAGAACATGAATTTTGGTTGGGCCAATCAAAAGTTATGAATTTTCTTCTACTGCAGTAGTTTCTGACTGACAGATTGTAGATGCATAATTTCATCTGGGCATTATACATAGAAGTTGACCGAATTGGAAAGTCTTGCCAACTAGGTTATTGTAGATAATTTCGTTATGTTTCCAGAGAGACTAATATCATACCTTTCTGAGTTTCGTAGCAAAAGTTATGAAGGTTTTAATACCGCTGTCCAGAGTAACCTTCCGCTATTATGTCGTGTAATGTGAGTAGAGCTAATATTTAAACCCTGCGTTTTGGGGAGACGGGTTATAGCGGTGCGAGTAGTGTCTTCTTTTCACATCATTCTTATGTTAGTCATTCAATTGTGTAGGAGAAGAGGCTTCGGGATTCGGGGCATCATCCTTGCCTCCCAACGCGTCGTAGCGCGAAAGGCAAGTACATCTGAATTGTCGGATTTTGATATGTGCCTTCCTGGTTCGATGAATGTGTGATGGATAACTTTGATATTACTTTTTCACCATCTTAAATGATTTACAATGGTTCTTTGACATTAAGTTATGTTCATCGTATGCATTCATTCATGCAGGCATTGTTCATGTTTCACCCACGGGAGTGGGTAGTGAAGTCCCATCATTCCAACTTGGGCATGTAAGACCCACCATTATAATGTGTGCAATTTGGATCCCTGTTTTGAAATATTCTTCAAATAGGCCTCGGATCCCCGCATTTTGGATAATGCCGGCATGAGTGAACACCGACGGGTGTTCACCGGCTATACCGGTATAAGCAGAAGAGAAGGACAAGCATGATCATTCATTCATATGTTTTGTACTAATTCATTCTCTATTCCATTGTGTGTATGTCATGTTCTTCCCGTTCCTGATCATGGCATTCTTTTATACTTGCTGAGTCGTGGACTCTCTCTTGCTGTGTTTATTTGTTTTAGGTGAACCTTGAAGGTGCCATGCTTGGAAGGGATTAGTCACGGATCACTTCGTTCACTTCACACTATTCACTTTTAATTTGATGAACTTGTCATTACTTTGCATTTGATAAATAATGAATTGTAATAATCGGAGTTTGATGGTTGAAGTTATCCTTCATTATGTTATGGTTGAATTAGTAGTCCCTAATGATCTTCGTCTAGTCTATTGATAGATTTATCATAACTAATTCATCGTGATTGTGTATTTAGAGTTTTGATATGTTGTTGATTTCTGGTTCAATTCATATACTCATTTTATTAGCTGTTGCTCTTTTATGTTATTAGCTAAAATATTATTGTAAATTGATTCATGGTGTTGCTAGGTGTTAGACTTTAGGTAATATCTTGGCTTCCGTATAGCCAGCGTGTTACAGTTGGTATCCATACAACAAAATAGCTAAGAAATAAGAAAATTATTATTAAATTGTAGGAGCAGACCTTATGGTCAAAATTTACATAGTTTCTCATGCAAAGCTTAAAAGACAAATAGAACTCTTGCATCGAAAATAAGATAACTAGTGGTAGCCATCCGACATGCCCGCAATCAATCAAGTGGGGAGCGCATCCTAGTTCGTATATGTAACATCTCAATTTTCTAAGCTTTTAAAAATCTTTGATTTGTTAGTAGTTGGAAAATTCAACATTTGGACATTATTTGAATTATTAATTAAAGCTTAATATGGACTTTTAGCATCAAAATAATTTAATATGATTAATTCCAACATCAACAATTGCTAAAACTATTTTATTTGGATTCTATGTGCTTGGATATATTTTCTAGAATTTGCTAGAATTTTTCTGAGTTCATTTGTTATTTTCTAATTGCTATTTAGATTATCTGGTATTTTCTAAAACGAAAAACTAATTTAAAATCTTGGAACAGTACCAGGCCGTATCTCTCTGGCCCAATCTTCCTTCCACATGGTGGCCCGTGTAGCGGCCCAGTCGTCCGCGTTCGCATAGCCCGCTGGCCCGCGCTCCTTCACCTCGCTGCTAGGTCGGCCCGCGTCTGCGTCATCTTCATTGTGTCGTCTTTGTCACGCGTACACCATCGAGTCCGCCATGGCTGGGAGCTCGAGTCCCGTCTGACAACGGGACATCTCCAACTAAAACCCTTCTTGAAAACACGTCAAATTCTATCTCTATCCCTTCAGCATCCGTTCGAATCAAAATCGTATCTCGTATCTTTCCTTATCTCCAAGATTGCATTGAGTTTGTTTCGACTCGATTTGGGATCTCCCAAATTCGACACGCCCTGGCCCTATAAAAGGCGCCCTAGGGTTCTCCCTTGCTCCCGCACCTCAGAACCCTAAACCATTGGGCCCCGAGAGCTCGAGCGCCGCCGCAATCCAAGTTCTAGGGCTTTCGGCCGGAGTTCGTTTTCTTCGAATTCCAACGCCATCATTGTCGTTCCGTGGTTGTGGTCTGCACCGTCATGTTCGGCGTCACCTGGGCTACAATCAGCGTCCATCCCTGTCGCCAACACCCCATCGAAGGCCAGATCCGACAATACTCGATTGTCTCCGCCACCAAAAGCTCGCCGTCAGTCAACAACGACAACCTCTCATGCCCAAGCTGGTACCAATGTGCGCAATATCCCTCTCTATCCTTTGCATGCACTCTCCACCGATGAGTCGTTGCCAATCGCCGTTGTCAGTCAAACCCAAAAGGCTCGTCGTTGGCCAAGTGACGTGGTGAGCCACTTCATCGCTCACATCATCCTTTCTGCTGATGTATCGCCCACTTATTCGGTGAGTCAGCGCCTCGTTAGAGTGCTTGTGTGCATCTAGGTCAGCGTCCTGGTCAGCAGCAATTGCCTGCGTGTCAGATCCTGATTGGTCCACGTGCACGTCCCAAGCCTCAACACACCAGATCCAATCGTTCACAGACCCAGTCCACCATACACCGTCTCACTGATTTGTGTGTCCCACATGTCAGATTTTCTTTTATTTCTTTTAATTCTGAAATTCTCAGGGCTGACGTCATGCTTGCATCTTATTCTGGATTTTTTAATAGAAAAATAATTTAGAAATTCTAGAAATTCCAATTTAGGGTATTTTCTTTAGTTCTGATCTTCCAAAGGCCATATCTTCTTCATCCAAACTCCGATTGTTCCCATTCAAATTCCTAAATTCATCTAAATTAAAGATATATTTATCTAAGATATTTATTTAATTTTTGGAGTTTGTTTTATCTCTGTTATTTATTTATTTCGTTTGCGAGTAGACGTTAATTCTTTAGGGACTTTTGAAAAAGAATGTGTTCGTCAATTTCAAGACCAGTACCTATACCTATTCCAAGGCAAGTTACACCTTTGATCATATTGCACTCAGTTTTTAAAATACTTTGATTCAAATTATAGCATTATATTTTAAGTATTTATTTAAATGCTTGTGGGTTTAGTTACTAATTCAAATTGTTACATTCACCGTGTCTATTGTTATATCATGATCTTTTGTCACCCTAGGTTGGTTCAATATTAGTTGGTATTATCGTAGCACCAACGTGGGTTGGTTAGATACAAGTATATTTCTTAGCCATACTACGAGTCATCATCTCATGTGAGTTGCAAATATAAATTTGACTAAGTGATTATAGAACTATGTGATAAAACTGTGTATGTTATGTGCTATTAATCGTTGCATGTGTTGCACTTAACCAACAAGGTGGGAAAAAGTTTAGACTGAGGCATGTGGTGGATACTGTGTGATATGGTGGAACTGTGTGACATTTAGTTAGAAATTAGAAGTCTTGCCTTGGTTAATTAAGGACTTAACTTTGTGCGCCATTGAACTGAGCCTTTGTAACACCCTGGCTATTCGGAAGCCAAGATGCTACCTAAAGAACTATCTTACAACCAAACTGCGGAAGATTTTAGACTGTAACTTCTCTAAGTACATATAGAGACCAACTTTAATAGAATCAAGGCAGGAATAAAGATGAATTCATCAGAACATAATCAAGGAATGATTAAAACGAACCACTAGCATCATTTGACAGGACAGCATAACATGGAGAGAAATATCATGCAATAGTAATCTTATTTATTACTGTTCCTAGGTTAACAAATGAAAGACATAATCGACATTATCAAGGAAAGTAAATTATGGTGAACTGTGTGAAATGTGCTTGCCTACTCCCTCCCAACAGAGTCATCATCAACGTTCACCTAAATAAATACAGAAAACAAGAATGAGTCGAAACTCAGCAAGTACAGTAAACAATTGAACATACAAGGTTAGGAACAAGTCTATCTCAATACGAAATCTGAACTTATCTCTGAACACTTATGAGTATGAATGGAATGAATGGATGTATTGAAGGGAAAGGACTACACACATGCTCATACCGGTATAGCGAGTGACACACCCGTCGGTGCTCACTTAAGCCCGTACTTAACAAAGTCCGGGGATCCAATCACCGTATGAAGAACGTTTCATACAGGTGTCCGAAATTGCCCACATTGGAATGGTGGGTCTTACATGCCCATACTGGAATTGATGAGTCTTAACAATGGAATGGTGGGTCTTACATGCCCATACACGAACCATGCAAGAATGAAATGAATATATGCCATGAGTGTCACCTCTTTCATTCACATGGATTATCAACTAAGAACGAATAAATATCATTAAGTTTGAATCATGGATCATAGAAATAACATCACATCAAAAACATTCAACTGTAAAACATGAAGTATGGACGTGGATCATAGAAGTAACATCGCATCAAAAATATTCAATAGTAATCATCATGTCTTAACACATTGTACTTGTCTTCCGCTATGTGACGCACTAGGAGGCAACGAAGGTGTTTCTCCACTCACTGCCCCACCGCCTACACAAATAATTAATCCAAATAAGACTAACAAGACATGACGTACTACAAGCGTTTTACCAAAACCCTCTAACTAACCAAACATAAACAATGGCTCAAAATGACGTCCTAACTAATCAGCCCAATTTCAGCCCTTCTGATCAGCAATACGAGAAAAATCGTAATTAAATATATGTAACTCATAATGACTTGAAACCAATGCTCAGATATTCTTAAAGCACCAGGCTACAAAACTCTAGTTGGCAGGTTCTTTGATTCGGCCAAACCAGTGGCCTAAACAATAGTTGAAAATAACTAACAGACATATGTCCAGATTATAGAACGGTAGCAATTAAAATGATGTAACTTTCAATCTACTGATCCAATTGAGGTGATATTTATCAACTTGGAAATATAATTTAAAGGGCTACAATAACCTATTTGGGTGGAGGTTCTGAATCTGACTCTAACTAGATCAAAACCGAGGAACAAACCGACAGTCCCCAGATCCAAGATAGACAGAGCAGCGAGCGGTTAAAAATTCACATCTCCCTAACCAAAGGAAAGCTAACGACCTGAGGAACAAAACTCTAGGAGACGAAAACCCGAGATTCGGCTTCTAAAGGGTCGAAACTGGCCGCGCAAGGTGATGGATGTGTTCTGGAATTTCCAGAACAGGAACCGACTTAGATCTAATCAACTATTAAGCAATCAAATCGAATCAAACTACGACTTGGATCATTCGTTACCCTTGAAGACCTGCAGGGAGACGTGGATCCACCTCCCAAAGATCTTCCCCCTTTTCTCCTCCCTCCCTTCTCCAATGGCCGGCCACCACGGGACGACGGAGGACCGAGACGCCGCGGAAGGAGGTGACTTCGGGATCACCGGGACAAAGAACCGGGAGGAGGAGACGCTGGAAGGAGAGGAGGCACCAGATCCGAAGAGGAGGGGATGGGGTGGCGGCCACAAGGGGGAAAGAGGAGGGATGGGGAGGCGGCTAGGTTGGGGCGCCCCTTCCCTGGCCGGCCCCCTGGGCCTCCCCTCTTCGGCCGCTGGGCGCGTCCGCGCCCAAAGTTGTCGATTTTGTGAAAAACCCCCTTCTCCATAATAAAAATATAATTTTTAAATTCTTTTCCGTCCCTGACTTCTTTTAAAATCTCCCGATTTGAATCCGGGTATTACAGCTGCCTAAAGTACATGATATTATTTTACTTAGGAATCAATGATCGGGAGGCATGCTAAATGGAGATGATGGCAACACCAAGCATGGAGATGATCATGTGAGGAATGAATATTTATATACTAAGGCTTAGCAGAATAAAGCATGAAGACTATATATCAAGTTGTTTAGGCCAACACTTAGCAATATTTGAGTAAAGGAACTTGGTGTTGCGCCACCTATGCTAATAGGCCATGGGCCTTGTAATTTGGGCTGGACACCTAGGGTTTGGCACTGTTCATGTCATATTGTTCATATGTGAACAGTACCCACGGCCACCACCCCACTCTTTCTCTATTACATAGTGGCCGCCACCCTTAGGGTTTGGCGGGTTTTGTTGATTGAAATTTAGCTTTGCTACTTTATACTTTGTCCTCTTATTCGGCGAGATCAATAGTGACATTGTTCTTCCGAACCCCACTTATCAATACAATTTCAATTCCTATTCGCAATTCCACATTGCCTATTTATCTTGTTCTTGCGTGCTTCTTCGGTGTATGCATGAATTTATCTTTGTGATCAGGTCATCCGGGTATTCGTGCACGGTTGGTAACGACTTATCGAGCAGTTCAGTAATTGCGTGGTTTCTAGCCTTGCAAGTGCGTAGCCAGGATCGTGAGATTTGAGCGACTACTACTGAACTTACCTTCTCACCGAAGGATCAGGCCAGAACAGAACCTTCGTGGTTCATCAGTTTTCATAAAACCACCCCATGTCCAGTTGTCATACCATTCACACCATCAAAAACTATAGCAACCCATGGCAGCCATCACAAATGCATCGCAGAGCAACATGGGAAGGGGTAGCGGGAGTAGAGAGGAAGGGGGGATGTTATGATGAGGACATCCCTCCTTCGGATACACGTACTACACAAGATCTTCCAGATTTGGGTGTTGGACTACAAGGTCCTATGACAAGAGCTAGAGCACGTGACTTAATCTATCGTGTAAAATCGCTTCTAGGGTCGAGTGTATTATTTGAGAACTCTATGATGTCGCCTAATGGAGATGATTTACTTGTACTCGGAAATCTAGGATTACGACCACTTCAAGAAGGCCTACGACCAGGTTCAAGAAGGTCTACGACCAGTTCCGCATGGCCTACGACCACTTCAAGAAGGCCTACGACCAGATGACTCGTTGGGAGCACTCTACGACCAGAGAGGCGAGCACAGTACTCGATAGACACAATCTATGCCCAAAGATAGCATGGACTCCTCAAGACCACCCTAGGACCAGTCCTACGACTAGATCTTCGACCAGAAATACGCGACACAAGGTGCTGCGTCACCGTTTTGGAAACTAATAAGACTTTGTAAACGTGACGAGATCGGAGTCCCGGTTGTGTACGCCTCATCCCACGACTGCACAACCCTAGGTCGACCTCCTCACGTCCCCCTATTTATATACAGTAGCCGCCGTAGTTTAGAGGCGGGTTTTTCTTAGATTATTCTGCCAACTGTAGTTCGCCGATTATCGGTTTGAGGAACCCCACTTGTAAACTTCATCCATATCCGCAATACAATTCAAATTGCATCTACCTTGTTCTTGTGAGTTGCTTCGATTGCTTGCAGGAACAATAACCTTCGTGGTAAGATCGATCTTGTGCAAGCGTGGTTGATAACGACAAAGCGCGGGTGTAGCGAATTGCGCAGGTGACGATCCGCTGGTCTAAGCCTCAAAGCGCCAACGCCCTCACGATTTAACCAAATCGAACCTATCGGAAGATCGGCCGCCGTGACTCATCAAGTGGTATCGAGCTAAGGTTGCCCGTTAGGTAATTTCGCTTATCCCCTTTTGTGAGTTTTGTTCCATCACCTAGACTCCGTAAAATTGCCCTACAAAAAATTTTAGATCGTAATTATTCCGCCGTCCAAACCACTTTGTGCCTTCGCAATTGTGTTTTCGGGCCGTTGTTGAATTCGAGTCCATCGCCGGTGTCTTTGTTGTCGGTCTAGTCGTCGAATCTAGTTTCTAGCGCCGAGTCTTTGCCGTGTCGATCATCTAGACACCCCCAATACGACCACAACACCACCCCATACGACCACAACACCACCCCCATGCGACCACCTACTCGGATTCGCTTCTCCACTGGCTCGAAACGAACGCTCGGTCGATTCGACCAACCACTCGTGTCCGACAACCCTATTTATTATCTTGTTGCTCTCGGACACCCCACCACCGGTCGAAAACAATCGATCGGTCGAATTTTTCCCATAGCTAAAGTTCGAGAGAGAGAGAGAGTATCTTTTAATTACCTTTTACCCTCGCTCTCCGGAAAAGTTTTGTGACCCATATATATCCATAGACCCGTAAAAGGGTTTTGAAGAGTTTTGAGTCAAGGTCATATTCGCAAAAAAAAAAGGAAACCCTAGGTTGGGTTTTTGCAGTAAAAAAAAGAAGAAGAAAAGAAGAAGGAGTTGCTTTGTGATTTTGGATCCGATTGTGTTTGTATCTACCCTATCCTTCCGCTTGCTTGAGCTAGTTCTAGGAACGCTGTTGGGCAAAGAATCGTGATTTAGTATCGTGGACTTTTATTCAGCTTTGCTAATCTGATTTCATTATTGCTATTCCTTGCTACTAAACATTGCCTATCCGAGCTCCACATACTTTCGCCCTCGATTGATCCTCGATTCGCCTCCGCCGTGATCGTACATCCTACCTTCGCGATCGCACCACTGCCGCAATTTGGTAAGAAACTCATAAGAGCTTGGTAAGACGCTTGAGTGTGTGATTCCACCTCCACCACCTAATAGTGATAGGGATAATACCTTTGTGTTGTCTTTTGTCTCCTACTAACCATGTCGTGAAGGATTGGATGCGCAAGAGTGTATTTTGAGGGAAGAGCTCATGACGCTATTGGATGAACAACGCACTACCGTTAATGAGGACATCGACAGGAAGCTTCAAGCTACCACGATCACATTACAACGCTCAATCAACGATAGTATTGCGCGCCACTACACGCCTCGAAAGAATGGTGAATCGACCACCAAACGCTGGTCGTGTGGAACCTCATGGTGCACCCATGACCATGAGTTTGATAATGATAATGAGATGCACGACCACGACGCTTTGATGCACGACAACGGAACCGGTGAACTTCAACCGTCAAGGTATGAGAGGTAACAATTTTCAGCAACATAATGCCCATGATGATCCATATGCTAAAGTCAAGTTCACTATACCATCTTTTGGGTGCTTATGATGCGTAAATATATCTAGATTGGGAGATGACGGTAGAACAAAATTGAATGCTCACTTAGTTCCCAAGTGCATAGAGTTAGGCAAGCCACAAGTGAATTTAAAAACTTTGCCATCATTTGGTGGAATAGGGTTTGCACCGAAGGATTAGCGCCTACTACGTGGGATGGTTTAAAGGTTGCTATGCGTAATAGATTTGTCCCACCTTCTTTTAAACGTGATTTGCGTAATAAATTGCAGCGCTTAAATCAAGGTAATAGGTCCGTAGAAGAATATTATCAGGAGCTACAAATTAGCATGTTGCGTTGTGATATTATTGAGGATGAAGAAGCTGCAATAGCATATTTTTATGGAGGATTAAGACGTGAAATTCAGGACATAGTGGATTACAAAGAATACGATAATGTCCCTAGATTGTTCCAACTTGCATGTTTGGCAGAAAATGAATTGCAGGGACGACAACAGAGGCCAAGGAACAATTTTGGGAGCATGTCTACACCACGACCAGTGCCGGGGCAAGCCAAAACACCCCCACTTTCAGCTACACGGTCTGCTGCCCCCTCCTCGAGTAGGGTGCGTTCAGCAGCACCTCCGACCACATCACAGGCACCAGAGGTAAGCAAACCTACTAGTGTACAGGCTCCAGCCAAGAGTTCTTCCTCGGTTGCTTCCACTGGTCGTACCACCGGGATTATTTGCCACCGCTGTAAGAGAATGGGACACGCCATGAAGGATCGCCAAGTCGTGAGCATACCTTGCCACTACAGACGGTGGATATGTAAGTACTAGTGATATTGAGGATGAATATGTACTTGCGGCTAACATTGCGTGGAGGAGACGAGATGCAAAGGATGCCGATGGTGTAGAGGAGCAAGTAGTCATTGCTGACACCGAGTATCATATGAGCCTTGTTATGCAACGAGTCTTTGAGCGCACAAGTGGAGAGAGCGGAGCAAAATCAACGGCATAACTTGTTTCAAACCAGATTTCTTGTGAAGGACAGAGCCTGCAGAGTCATCGTTGATGGAGGGAGCTGCAACAACCTTGCAAGCTCCGAAATGGTCGAGAAGCTTGGCTTGACCACACAACCCCACCCATGTCCCTACTACATCCAATGGTTCAATTCGTGTGGTAAGTTAAAGGTAAACAAAGTTGTGAACGTGCAATTTTCAGCTGGTAAATACAAAGATAGTTCTGACTTTGATATAGTACCGATGCAAGCCTGCTCTTTATTGCTCGGTAGACCTTGGATATATGACAATGATGTTTTGCACCATGGTAGAGCTAATACCTACTCGTTCTTACACAAGGGCAAGAAGATTAAGCTATTGCCTTTGACACCAACTGAGATTTTGAAAGATGAAGAAGAGCGCGCTAATAATGAAAGAAAAAACGATAAGCATGATTCTGAAAATCAGCAAGTAGCAAAACGTGTTTTCCCACCTAAAAGGGAGAAAGTGGCGTCTAGTCCTAAGTCTGAGGGGATTAAATTGAAGGGATGTGTTATGATTGCCACTAAATCTGAACTTGCTGAAATTTGTGATAATGAGTTGCCATGCTATGCTTTGATATGCAAAAATGCCTTATACTCGCTTGAGGATATAGTTAGCTCTTTGCCTCCTGCTGTTGCTAACCTTTTGCAGGAGTATGTGGATGTATTCCCAGCTGAGGTACCCCCGGGATTACCACCTATTCGAGGGATAGAGCATCAAATTGATTTGATCCCAGGAGCGACTTTGCCAAACCGTGCTGCATATAGGACCAATCTAGAGGAGACTAAGGAAATTCAATGACAAGTCCAAGATCTTCGGACCGTGGGTACGTAAGAGAAAGCCTTAGTCCTTGTGCTGCTCCAGCTTTTGGTTCCTAAGAAAGACGGTAGTTGGCGATGTGTGTTGATTGCAGAGCCATTAATAACATTACTATAAGGTATCGCCATCCTATCCCAAGGCTAGACGACATGCTAGATGAATTGAGTGGTTCTATTATTTTCACAAAGATTGACTTGCGGAGTGGTTACCACCAGATTAGAATGAAATTAGGAGATGAATGGAAAACGCTTTTAAAACTAAGTTCGGATTATATGAGTGGTTAGTGATGCCTTCGGTCTAACTAATGCACCTAGTACTTTTATGCGCTTGATGAACGAGGTTTTACGCCCTTTCATTGGAAAATTTGTGGTGGTTTACTTTGATGATATCTTGATTTATAGCAAGTCACATGAGCTACATTTGAATCATATACGTGCTGTTTTTAATGCTTTGAGAGACGACGCTTGTTTGGTAACCTCGAAAAGTGCACCTTTTGCACCGATCGAGTTGCGCTTTCTTGGATATGTTGTGACACCACAGGGAATTGAGGTGGATGAGACAAAGATTGTAGCCATCCAAAGTCGGCCGACACCGACCATCGTGTCACAAAAGCGGAGCTTCCACGGCCTTGCCGGATTCTATCGGCGCTTTGTGCGGGATTTCAAAGACCATTGCCGCACCATTGAATGAATTGACAAAGAAAGGAGTGCCTTTCCAATGGGGACTGCCAAGAGAAGGCATTCAACTTGTTGAAAGAGAAGCTCACCCAAGCACCCTACTCCAACTCCCCGATTTTGGTAAGACTTTGAGATTGAATGTGGCGCTAGCGGATTGGAATAGGTGGTGTATTGATTCAAGAAGGTAAACCGGTCGCATATTTTAGCGAGAAACTAAATGGGCCTAGTTTGAATTATTCCACCTATGACAAAGAATTGTATGCTTTAGTTCGTGTGCTTCAAACTTGGCAACATTATTTATGGCCCAAAGAATTTGTTATACATTCGATCATGAATCGCTAAAACATATTAGAAGTCAAGCTAAACTGAATAAACGACATGCTAATTGGGTAGAATTTATTGAGTCGCTTCCATATGTCATAAAGCATAAGAAAGGTAAGGACAATGTGATTGCTGATGCGCTCTCTAGACGTTATACCATGTTATCTCAACTTGACCATAAGATTTTTGGTTTGGAGGCCATTAAGAGTTTATATGTCACTGATTTGGACTTTAAGGAAGTGCTTGAACATTGTAAAGAAGGGAAGATATGGAATAACTATGTGTCAATGATGGTTTGATCTATCGTGCTAACAAGCTATGCATTCCAAATAGCTCTGCTCGCCTTTTGTTGTTACAGAGGCACATGGAGGAGGTTTGATGGCGATTTTGGAGCAAAAAAGATGTAAGATGTGCTGACCATCCACTTCTTTTGGCCAAAGATGAGGCGTGATATCGAGCGCCACGTGGCTCGCCGCACTACATGCAACAAAGCTAAGTCCCGCCTCAATCCACATGGACTTTATATGCCTCTTCCTATTCCTAGTGCCCCTTGGGAGGATATTTCTATGGATTTTGTTTTAGGATTGCCTAGGACAAAGAGGGGGAGAGATAGTATATTTGTCGTAGTGGATCGATTTTCTAAAATGGCACATTTTATATCTTGTCACAAGAGCGATGATGCTACAAACATAGCTGATTTGTTTTTCAGAAATCGTTCAGCTTACATGGAGTGCCCAATACTATTGTCTCGGATCGCGATGCGAAGTTTTGAGCCACTTTTGGAGATCGCTTTGGAATAAATTGGGGACAAAGTCGCTGTTTTCTACTACGTGTCATCCCCAAACCGATGGACAAACGGAGGTTGTCAACCGCACATTATCCACCATGTTGCGGGCTGTTTTAAAGAAGAACTTGAAGATGTGGGAAGAGTGTTTACCGTGATATTGAGTTTGCTTACAATAGGACAAGACACTCCACCACCAAGGTAAGTCCGCTTGTAGTGTATGGTTTTAACCCCGTGTTCCTATTGATTTACTACCTTTACCAACCTCTGAAAAAATAAATCTAGATGCTCGAAGCGTGCCGCATTTATTCTCAAGTTGCATGAGACCACTAAAGAGAATATAGAGCGATGACCAAAAGTATAGGGTTGCCGGAAATAAAGGTAGGAAAGTTGTCAAAATAGAACCGGTGATTTAGTTTGGGTTCATTTGAGAAACGATAGATTTCTAATTAAGAAAATCAAAGTTGATGCCTAGAGTCACAGGACCGCTTAAGATAATTAAGAAGATAAATGATAATGCATATCGCTTAGAATTACTCGCAGATTTTGGGGTTAGCCCCACATTTAACATTTCGATTTGAAACCATACGTGGGAGAAGAAGATGAGCTTGAGTCGAGGACGACTCCAATTCAACAAGGGAGTATGATGAGGACATCCCTCCTTCTGATACACGTACTACACAAGATCTTCCAGATTTGGGTGTTGGACTACAAGGTCCTATGACAAGACCTAGAGCACGTGACTTAATCTATCGTAAAATCGCTTCTAGGGTCGAGTGTATTATTTGAGAACTCTATGATGTCGCCTAATGGAGATGATTTACTTGTACTCGTAAATCTAGGATTACGACCACTTCAAGAAGGCCTCACGACTAGTTCAAGAAGGTCTACGACCACTTCAAGAAGGCCTACGACCAGTTCAAGAAGGCCCACGACAGTTCCGCAAGGCCTACGACCACTTCAAGAAGGCCTACGACCAGATGACTCGTTGGGAGCACTCTACGACCGAGAGGCGAGCACAGTACTCGATGGACACAATCTATGCCCAAAGATAGCATGGACTCCTCAAGACCACCCTAGGACCATCCCACGACTAGATCTTCGACCGTAAATACACGACACAAGGTGTCACACACCGCTTTGGAAACTAATAAGACTTTGTAAACGTGACGAGATCGGAGTCCCGGTTGTGTACGCCTCATCCCACGGCCGCACAACCCTAGGTCGACCTCCTCACGTCCCCCTATATATATACAGTAGCCGCCGTAGTCTAGAGGCGGGTTTTTCTTAGATTATTCTGCCAACTGTAGTTCGCCGATTATCGGTTTGAGGAACCCCACTTGTAAACTTCATCCATATCCGCAATACAATTCAGATTGCATCTACCTTGTTCTTGTGAGTTGCTTCGATTGCTTGCAGGAACAATAACCTTCGTGGTTAGGTCGATCGCGTGCAAGCGTGGTCGATAACGACAGGCGTGCGGGTGTAGCGAATTGCGAGGTGACGATCTGTTGGTCGGAAGCCTCAAAGCGTCAACGTCCTCACGACGAACCAAATCGAACCTATCGGAAGATCGGGCCGCCGTGACTCATCATGTTACCTGAGGGAAGCCAACCATACCAGCAACCCACCTCAAACACTTTCCTCATGCAAGAGCAAGCCCACAGCCAGCGGCTTCACCCATAGCCATACAAAAACCAAACCACATTAATCAACCTCAAAAGCTTAAATCAAAAGTAAACTCACCAACAAATTCATAGGGGAAAACCTAGCCGACGGTGCGGGCCAGCGGCCAAGCGCATAGATGGGTCGGTGCACGGGTGAGCCAGAGCTAGGGTCAAACTAGGCGGGCAGGCCCAGGCATGGGCGCGTGGTCGCAGGAGGCGGTGGCTGGCGTCCGAAGGCCGAGCCAGTTAGGACCAAGCGCAGGAGCCGGCTGAATAGAGGTGCAGGCGAGAACGAGCGGACCAAGGCATACAGGGACTCAGATCGGCTGGGAGCCTCAGTGGGAGGAAACGAGCCATGAGCGTGGGGGCGAACTGCGTCGACGGTGGTGCCATGACAGGAGCTGGCGGTCGGGCGGTTGATGCACCAGAGGGCGGTGCAATGGGGAGAAGCCAGGGAGCCGGGCTCTAGAGGAAGGGAGATTGGGAAGAAAAGAAGGAAGGAGCAAAGGGATGAGCCACTGGCTGTGTTGGCCGAACCAAATGAATGGATAGGGTGGATAGAGAAATAGGAAAAGAAAAGAGAAGAAAAGAAAAAAAAATAAATTTTTATAAAATTTAAAATAGTTATAGAGGATGCGTACTGGAGAAATAAATTTTCAAACCCTATACAGGTAAATAACTGTAGATAGACCAACGATAAAACCAAATAGATTTGGCAAATAATCTGTGGTGTTAATAATAATTTTATCATGATTAAATAATTAAAATAAACAACACCGTATTATTTGGACTAGTAAATAAATGCGTGCGTAGTTAAATAAATTCAATTAAGCATATTTGCGCAAATAAAATTTGATAGACTTAATGACATACGAGTACGAGTAGTAGTTTATTTTAGTACTTTGAAACACGAGTTTCGGCATCATCGAGCCTAGAGCCGTTAGACCAAAGAATGGCCAAATAAGTTTGACGTGGTTGATTTTGAAATCGCATATAACGGCATCCTTGGTCGTCCAGCTCTAGTAATATTTCTGATAGCCACGCATGACGGTTATCAAAGCTCAAAGATGCCAGGGTCAAAAGGTGTCATCATGGTCCGAGGAGATCAGAAAATGGCTTATGCATACGATCGGAGGTCTTTAGAACTGGTCGATGAACTTCCGATCAGAAACACTGACTCAACTGCAATGCAGGTCAAATGCTCCAGACCAAGGGTGACACCCAAGCCATCCAACCAGACAAAAGAAGTTTTTCTCAACAAAGGCATTCCTCCGGGAAACGTCAAGTCAGGAGACATTGACAGGTCTATCTCAAAGGTGCTGCTCGGAGAAGGACTCAACCTAAAATAGGAAGAGTCGCTCATCTACCTCCTCCAAGCAATCCAGGACGTATTCGCGTGGCAGGCGTGCAACATACCCGGAGTCCCCAGGGAAGTGCTCGAGCACAGGCTAGCTCTCCACCGATAAAAACCACCAAATGTAAATTAAGGCGATTTATACCGACGGAAAGAAGCGATCCAGTCGGAGGTTGAAAAACTCCTCAAGGCTGGATTTATTCGTGAAGTCCATCACCCTCAATGGCTCGCCAACCCTGTAATGGTTAGAAAAAATAATAGAAAATGATGAATGTGTATAGACTTCACATATCTGAATAAAGCTTGTCCGAAGGATGACTTTCCTCTTCCCCGCATTGATCAACTTATAGATTCCACCTCCGGGTGTGAATTATTAAAAAAATTAGATGCGTATTCAGGGTACCACCAGATTAACATAAGTAAAGAAGATGAAGAGAAAACTTCTTTCATCACTCCATATGGCACTTACTGTTATGTTAAAATGACTTTTGGTCTCAAAAATGCTGGTGCAACTTTTCAAAGATTGATGTAGAAAACCTTTGGCCCACAGATAGGTCGGAATCTAGAAGCCTATGTTAACGATTTAGTTGTGAAGAGTATCAACGTTGGCAATCATATTCTTGATTTACAAGAGACTTTCAACAACTTGAGAAGGCTAACCCCAAGTTAAATCTGGAGAAATGTGTGTTCAGAGTTTCCGCTAGAAAACTTCTCGATTTCCTAGTTTCGGCTAGAGGTATCGAAGCAAATCCTGCGAAGATATCGGCCATCAACCAGATGCGCCCTCCGACCACAAAGAAATAAGTCCAAAAACTAACTGGCTGTATGGCAGCGCTAAGCCGTTTCATAGCCAGGTTAGGTGAAAAAGGGTTACCATTTTTTAGGCTTCTTTGGAAGAACGAAAGTTTCGAATGGACAAAGGAGCCCAATGATGCCTTTGAAAAGCTCAAAGAGTACCTTACGAGTGCCCCGACCTTAGTCTCTCTGAGACCGGAAGAAATATTGCTGATTTATGTGGCTGCAACGCCGCAAACTATCACCGGTGTACTTGTCGTAGAACGTGAAAACGTCTAACGACTGTATTACGTAAGCGGAGTCTTACATGGACCAAAGGGAAGATACCCACAGGTACAAAACATGCTCTATGGTCTCCTTATGGCTTCAAGGAAACTAAGGCATTACTTTCAAGCCCACAAAGTGGTCGCACCCACCGGGTATCCCCATGATCGAGTCCTTGGAAATAGGGAATCATCAGGACGAATAGCAAAATGGGCGGTTGAACTAGGGGCGTTCGATCTCCATTTCATCTCACGAACAACCATAAAGTCTCAGGCAATGGTAGAATTCATTGCCGAATGGACAAACCCTGAATCTAAGCAGGAACCAGAGTACGAGCGCCACGATAAGTGGACAATGTACTTTGACGGTTCTTTGATGCTTAAAGGATCGGGGGCTGGAGTCGTCTTGATATCCCCTACTGGCGAACACATTAAGTACGCCTTCCAGTGAAACTGTAGGACCGTAAAGGCGACTAGGGGGGGTGAATAGGCGCTTTCTCGAATTCTTCGCCTTAATCAAATTCAACACGAACTTTACTCCTTTAGCTATGAAAGCTAAGAAGATCAGTAAGCGCACAGAGGAAGCCTTGTGCTGAATTCGATAACCCCCTCAACTACAAGACACAAATGTGGAGAATTGATCTCACTGGGTTGGTCTGGGCACTGGCGGTCTGACCAGCTACCAAAGGGCGGTCCGACCGATTTAAATCGGTTCGACCGGCCGTTAACGGGCGGTCTGAATGCTGGCGGTCTGATCGCCATATAAAAATCGGTCCGACCGATTTAGTCCAGAATCGAAATGCCAAGCCCAAATCCAAAACAAAATTTGGTCCAACTTTTGATTCAACCAATGAAACTTGACCAAATTTGGAGCACACCTCCCTAAGGATATTAGAGACCTATTTCTAGCGACGATCCTCCAGATCCACTTCACAGAATCGATCTCTGAAGATTTTACCAAAGAAGTGCACAAAACCTAGAAATATGAAAATCTTGATTCAAGACTTGCTTGTGGGGGTTGATGGTTTAGATGATTCTAGGAGTATTCCCGCACATCAAAGCAAGATAAAATCGGTCAAGAGACCAAGCATAAACACTTGAATCAAGGAAGCACCAAAATCAACAAAAGAGAGATGAACACAAAGGAGAGAATCGATCTCTTAAGCAAGCATCACAAGATTGATTGATCCAACAAGATGCTTACAAAGCCACTCCCTCAAGGAGGACAAGAGCTCAACAAAGAGCACACACACAACCTTCCTCTCCTCTCCTCTCTTCTCCAAACCCTAACCCTAGAAAAAGACATGGAGAGACAAAATGAATGCTTCGGGGGTTTTTCCATCTCCCCCCTTTCTATTTATAGGAGAGGCCTAGGGTTTCCACTAATGGGCTCCCATGAAGGCCCACACACACATGGGACCCACTCACACAAATCTGTTGAAGCACTCGCCAGCTTCACCACGTGTTGGTTGATCGGCGCCATCATCACGCCGACAAGTTCCTCCCGTCTCAATCCCATCGAACCTCCCGTGGACTTGCACCGACTCCGCACCACCGATCTAACCAACAAATGACCGAACTACCTGTTCGATCCATCTTGCCCATTCTCGCACTATGCTTGAGTCACACGACCTCACCCGCATCCATGATCATTCCGACCTCGGCTCTCCAAGCGTAGTCCCGATCCACCTTACCGCTGACGCCGTTACTCGCAAACCACCGCACAAAGAATAGACAAGCAATCGTCTCCGGGAACAAGTTCTTCACAACTTGACCCACGTTAGTTCCACAATGCAATATGCAACAATAAAGCATTGAAATCCATACATTAAACACAATCAAAACACAACAATGCCAAAATGGCTAACCTCCAAGTGATCGGCGGTCTGACCGCCCCACGCGGCCGGTCTGACCGATTTCAGGCCGGTCGGACTGATTCCATAACGGCGGTCAGACCGCCCGAAATGACTTAGCCAAATATTCATCTTGAAAATCCGAAACCTTCTGGAATTTTCAAATGAATAGAACTTTTGACTGGGAGCTCCAAAAATAATGTGACCACATCCAGGAGACTCCCCTCACTTGCCTACACATCCTATTTTTTGATCAGCTCCAAAATCCACTTTTAGGCAAGACCGGTCGGACCGGCCACCACGGCCGGTCGGACCTCTCCACGGGCGGTCTGACAGACCTGAAGCAAAATCGAAAACGCGAGATTTTGTAAACCAACAAAACCATTGCCAATTGACTCATCATCATAAGATCATGCACATATCCTCACGATATCCACAATCTCCCCCTTGATGAACACATTTGCAATTTCCTAGAAAATATAGTTTTTCGGTTTGAAAAGTAAAAAATCACAGTTTTCGCATAAAGGCACAACTTGGTCCATAAGCAAGAAAAAGCCTAAGAACCGACCAAGCTGGCTTCAGAATAGTATAAGCAAGTGAGATAAGGCAATGAAAGCACAAAAGGATTCAATCTCCAGAAAGTAGCCAAAAATCTCACTTAGGTCCATATGAAAGACAAATGTTCTATTTGACCTTTGATCATTGTGAGTCTTCTTCAAATGCAACTATAATCATAAAAAAAGGCAATAAAACCAAGAGACTCAACTCACTATGATCACAAAATTTTCAAAAGGTTCATTTTTTTTTATATGTGAGTTCTTTTATATGAAACCTTATGTATGAAACCAAAAGCTCCAAAACAATATTTTTCTTCACAATCCTTCTCCCCCTTTGACAATGAATTCATCAAGATGCATGGGAAAAGATAGAGTAAGATGAAATGACTTTATTTTTGAAATTTAATAAAAAGGAGCCATGACCATTTTCCATGTAGACAGTACAAGTATTATACCAAGCCATATAAAGAGAAGAAGCTATATTCAATCATGGCAAAACATGTACTGCAAAGCTAAAACCAAAATAGCAGTAATCTGAGATTAAAAGAAATAATACCATGAAAGGTTGCTCAACATCATAGTTTCACTAAAAGCAACCAACAATGAGTCAAGCCATGTCTATAAGTAAAAAGAGACCCAAAACTGGAACTGAGGCATTTTGAGCAATAAGAGTTCAAATATAAAGCAATATTATCAAGCACTTAGCTTTTTGAGCATTTTTCTAAAAAGGATTTTTTTTCATTGTGCTAGATCTCAAGCCTTGCAGCGACCATCTCAAGCAAGAAGCTTAAAAGAGTGGTCTAGGTCATCCAAAACTCCCCCTGAGTTCATGCCTAGTGCAATGGCAAGCCGTCTCGTGAGAAAGGATTGGTGATATCAGTTTTTTCGCACAGAAAATCTCATTCTTCATTTGCTTGACTCAAGAAGTTAAAAAGCTCATTTTCATCTCAAAATAAGTTCAAGACTCAATTTAACCTATATGACATGGCAAGAATCATAAGAGGATCACTAGAGCAAAACTAGTCACAAGATCCAACAAGACATGATTTGATTCAATTTGCTCACAGATATAAAGCTAGCAAGGTGAAAGCTAAGCTAAAACACGAAGAGTCATAAAAGAAGTCTAGCTGACTATCACTTGACATGACAAGGTATAGAGTATGAAATCAAGCCATCCAAGGATAATACTTAAAGCTCCACAAGTTTTATTATACAATGCAAGACATTTGAAATGAAAAATGCATTACGATAAAATGAATGCAAAAAGAGCAAATTCCCCCTCAAAACAGCCCAATGGGACTAATAACCCCTAACTCTCCCCGCAAAGCAGCAAAACGAGAAGAATCAAGAGCTTTAGTGAAAATATCTGCAAGCTGTTGTTCTGACTCTACAAAGTGAACACAACATCACCCTTCTCAACATGGTCTCTAAGAAAATGAAATCGAATATCAATGTGTTTAGTCCTGGAATGTTGCACTGGGTTTTTGGCAATATTAATTGCAGAAGTGTTGTCACAGAAAAGAGGAACACTTCTCAAGGATAACCCATAGTCCCGCATGCGTGGATAAAATCCAGAGAACCTGAGAGCAACCACTGGCTGCAGCTACATACTCGGCCTCACCGTGGATCAGCAAATCAAGACTGTTTTCTACAAGACCAAGAAACAAGAGATGTGCCCAAGAAATAACAAGTGCCAGAAGTACTCTTCCTATCTACTCTACACCCCGCAAAATCAGCATCAGAAAATGCTCGAATTGAGAGAGCAGAAGAAGAAGAATACCAGAGTCCAAAGTCAAGAGTATCTTGAAGATACCTGAAGATGCGACGTACTGCTTGACGATGAGAAGCACGAGGAAGCTCGAAGCGAGCGCACGCATATACGGCAAATTGTATGTCCGCCTCGACTGTGAGATAGAGGAGGGAGCCAATCATATCATGCGGTACTCTTCCGTCCACGGGCTCTCCATCCTCATCAGGGTCCAGCACGGTGGTTTTAGCAATGGGAGTAGATATTGGCCTACTGCTTCCCATATTGAAGCGCTGAAGAAGGTCCTTTGTATACTTACTCTGGTGAACGAAGGTGCCTTCTTTCAGTTGCTTGATTTGAAGACCAAAGAAGAATGTCAACTCTCCCATCATGCTCATCTCGAACTCACTGCTCATAGAATCAAAACTGACACCAAAGCATGAGAAGAACCACCGAATATAATATCATCCACATAAATCTGAACCAGCAAAAAATCACTGCCATGCGTGAGAGTGAACAAGATTTTATCAACCATTCCCATTTTGAAATCATTTTCAAGCAAGAAACTCTTAAGCCTGTCATACCAAGCTCTAGGAGCTTGCTTCAATCCATACAGGGCTTTAGAGAGTTTAAAAACATGGTTTGGGATTTATGATTTTCAAAACCAGGAGGCTGCTTGACAAAGACCTCTTCTTCTATGAAACCATTCAAGAAAGCACTTTTAACATCCATTTGAAAAAGCTTGAAACCCTTGGATGTTGCAAATGCTAAAATAATGCGAATGGCTTCCAATCTATCTACTGGAGCAAAGGTCTCTTCAAAGTCTAAGCCTTCTACCTGGGAATAACCTTGAGCTACGAGTCTAGCCTTATTGCGAATAACCAACCCATCCTCACTTTGCTTATTTTTAAAAATCCATTTTGTTCCAATAACATGAGAATTAGAAGGACGCTCAACTAAGGACCAGACTTTGTTTCTTTCGAAATTTTCAAGCTCTTCATGCATGGCATTGACCCAAGAGGCATGAGATAAAGTATGGGTGATATCTCGGGGTTCAAAAGAAGCGACAAAAGCACAATGTGCATGAGAATCAGGAGAAATAAACCTGAAGCGAGTGACTCGCTCTTGAAGATCCCCAATCATCCGCCTTCGTGGATGTTGTCATTGAATGTGAAGAGGTGCTCCCGGTGCAGTGGCCTCTACCCCATGAGTTGTGGAGGTAGGACAGAGCCACTCAGATCGCTCGGTGAGGATTGAGGAGGTCGCCACCAAGTCGGAGTAGTAGTAGCAGGCTCTCCACCCCTCTTAGAAGTAACTGGAGGATGGATCGGGTCCTCATCCTCAGAGTCATCATCGACGAAGATGCTTCCTTGAATTTCAGGAACCTGTGTACCTGTAGCATCGGGTCTAGTACCAGGACTAGCCTCATCAAAAGTGACTTCGCAAGTCTCAACAGTTTTATTAGTGTCAACATTAAAGACACGATAGCCATGAGAATGAGCAGGATATCCAAGAAATATGCCATCGAAACATCTAGACTCAAATTTATCAATGTTGCCATGTTTAAGAATGAAGCACTTGCAACCAAAAATCTTGAAATAAGAGACTTTGGGAGAATGACCAAATCTAAGCTCATAAGAGGTCTTCCCAACCACAGATCTCAAGAAAACCCTATTGGAGATATAACAAGCAGTAGAGATCGCCTCAGCCCAAAATCTCCTAGGAGTAGAATGGTGATCTAACATGGTCCGAGCCATCTCTACCAAGGTCTTGTTCTTCCTTTCTACAACACCGTTCTGCTGGGGAACTCTAGGAGAAGAAAACTGATGCTCAATTCCCTTATCAAGAGAAGGTAGAAAAAGAAGAATTCTTGAACTCTGTCCCATTGTCACTCCTAATGGCTCTCAAAGCTCCAGGAAGATCAACAGCAAGTCTAAGGACCAATTCTCTAAAGAAGCCAAAAGCCTCGTCCTTAGAAACCAGAAAATAAACACATGAATACCTGAAGAAATCATCCACAACCACCAGAACATACCATTTCCCACCAGCTGACTGAACTCTAGAAGGACCAACTGTGTCTAAGTGAAGAAGTTATCCTGGTCCATCACTCATCACCAAGGTAAGAGGTGGGTGGGAAGCAGACACCATCTTACCATGTCTACAGGGCGAGCACACAAGATCTCTAATAGCCTTCAGCCTAGGCAAACCTCTAATCAAGTCCTTGCAACTGACTCTAGACAAATGATCAAAACCTATATGTCCAAGTCTACGATGCCACAAAACAACATCAAGAGAATCAGAGGCTACAAGACATCTCGGACTGGAAGCTGAAGAAATACAGAAATTAGCACAAAAGATCTTCTCAAATCTGGAGATCTTAAAAACAAGCTCCCCCGAGGAATCTAGAACTCTACACTCACCACTTTTGAACCTCACTTCTAGACCCTCATCAAACAGCTGAGAAATAGATAGAAGATGTGGATTTCATGGGAATATGTTCTAGATCTTAGGATGATGTGACAATTGGCAATGTCGTTTACGGTTTGTCGTTTCACGTGTTTTCGACAAAAGTTACTGAGCTTCTCGATGTGGGCGGTCCGACCGTCCTGAATCGGTCGGACCGGCCATATGGGGCGGTCGGACCGGCGGTGACCAAAGTGGTCAAAACGAGCTGGGCCAAAAATAGGTGTTGTAGGCAAGTGAGGGGATCCCAATGCACATGGTCTCATGATTTTTGGATTCTCCAGTAAAAAGTTCTATTGGTTTAAAGTTTCGTAAGGTTTGGATTTTCGGGGTTGAAATTGGCTAAGTCCCAAGGCGGTCCGACCGCTCACGTGGAGCGGTCCGACCGCCATATGGTCCGACCGGCCACCCGAGCGGTCGGGCCGGTAATAACTTGAACGCCGCCAACTTCGTGGCGATGTTGTTTTGTTAGGTCAAAGTCGTTGGTTTCATGGCATATGATTTGCATGATGCATGTTTTGACTAACATGGGTCAAGTTGTGAAGAACTTGTTCCCGAATACATGTTTGCTTGTCTGTGGTTGTGCAGGTAGCTTGGTGGTCAAACGACGGTCAACGGCGAGGAGGATCGGGACTAGACTTGGAGAGTTGAGGTCCAGAACAATCGACGATGCCGGGTGAGGTCAACGACTCAAGCGTGACACAAGATGGATAAGGGTGACCTATTGGCAAATCCATGACGCATGGTGAAGCGGTTTAGGTCAAAAGGTTAAAGACGGCGCTTTGCGAAGCGTGCGTGTGTGACCCGTTTGTTAGTGGGCCTTAACGGGAGCCCAATTAAGTCAAACCCTAGGAGTTCTAGGCCTCCACTATAAATAGGAGGAGGTGGTGGCTGCACCCCTCCTCTCTCGCCTTTTTATGTTTCAAAACCCTAATTGTCTTTAGGGGAGTTGAGGTGGAGGCTAGGGCTCTTAATGGTTTGTGGTGAATTTCGTGATCTTTGATTGACCACTGATTCATGATGGCGTGGGTGTAATCCAGCAACGATCACGTTCTTAATCTATGCAAGGTTTGCTTGAGATAAGTCTCTTTTCGTTCTTGCTTTCAATTTGGTGATTTTAGGGCTTTCTTTGATCCGCGAGTTTGTGATTGATTCTTTCACGTGAATTAGCTTGCTGTGATATGTGTGAATCTATCTAGCATCATCTTGATCATCAATCTCTCACGAACAAGCTTTAGGATCAAGTTTTCGTTCTTGCCCGGTTTTAGACCTTCATTAATCAATTGGCAATTGCTCAAGATCGCTCCAAGAATTATCATAATATTCGATTGGAATAGGTCCTCAATAGCATATAGAAGGTGTGTGCAAAGTTTCATAAAGATTGGAGTTGAGAATCAAAAGTTTCACCTAATTGCAACTTCGCCATCGGGCCGATTTTATTGTTGCGATCGGTTACGAGTCGGCCGGTCGATCATTGTCATCACCGGCCGATCCGATTTTGAGCGGTCCGACCGCCAAAGACAACGCCGGCCGATCCGCCTCGACAATCGGTCCGACCGGTTGAGTCCAGTGATCGATCGCCCGTCTTTGTGAGTTTGCAATCTTAGTTGATTTTGTTATTTTGCTTAGGGATTTAATTGGATTCAATACTAGTCTTCCACAGATCGGTATATTGATCTTCATAGCTTTCTAATAGCTACTTGAGTGAAATTGTATTGAGTTCTTAATTTGTGAAAAAGTGAGCGTGCTCCTATTCACCCCTCTAGTCGCCTTTACGGTCCAACAAGTGGTATCGAGCCCTGCTAGTTCAATCTTGATCTTAACCGTCACCGAACTTTGGCGATGGATAAGTTTTCTACTAAACCGCATATCTTTGATGGGCACGACTATGCCTATTGGAAGAATCGTATGCGCGTCTTTCTTGAGAGCGAGGACAAGCTATTTGGGATGTTGTTAGAGCCCATTGGTTATTCCCGAAATTGCTACACTCGCTTCGCAATTCTTTTGGCTAACAACAATAAGGCTAAGAATCTTTTATATGGTGCACTTGGTAGACAAGAATATGATAGAATTTGCAATCTTTCAATCACAAGATGAAATTTGGAACACTCTCGAAACATATCATGAGGGTTCGTCCCAAATCAAAAAGGTGCGCCAAACAGTTTACAAGCGTGAATACAATAAATTCGAGATGCGTCCCGAGAGAGCATCGATGACATTTTCATCGCTTTAATAAAGTAATTAATCAAATGAAAGTCGTTGATATTGAATATTCTCAATCTGAAAATGCCACCCATCTCTTGGCCGCAATCAACACCAAGGAGTGGGAGATGAAGGCTATCGCTATAGAGGAAAATGTTGATCTTTCAAGTCTTACTTTAGAATTGCTTTATAGTAAACTCAAGACTCATGAAATTAAAAGAGTTGATCATCCCAAGAAAGATAATTTAGCTTTGGTAGCGATCCTCTCAAAAGGCTTTTGATGACTCTTTTGAATCTTCTTCTCGATTTTCATTTGCTTGTTTATCCGCTATTCATGAAGAGGAGCTTGAAAGTATTCTGAAACAGAGTTAGCTCTTCTAGCTAAAAATTCACACGGCCTACAATAATGTGAGAAACAAAAGAGAGGTGGTCCGTGACATGCTATGAATGTGGTGAGCTCAATCATATCCGCAAATTGCCCCAAGTCAAAGGTAAGAGCAATCATAAGGAAGGAAAGCCACTTGGAAGAAGCCTCCTTTCAACAAATCAAGGTATGAGGCTAATAAGCTTGTGAAGGTCGCCACCGGTCCTTGCCGCTTTTGAGGATCAATCCTTGAGCGATGTGGATACCGGAGTGAGGAGGACAAGGAGGAGGAGATCCTCAAGGCAAAAAGAAAGGGAAGGCCAAAGACTTCACCGGCATGTGCTTCATGGTCGACACGGACGACATTGATGATAATGAGGTATCTTTTTCTTATGATGAGCTTTCGCTAAATATGATTCTATAGTTGAGCAATTGCTTAGTCAAGATGAAGCACTAGAATTTGTCATGACAAAAATAAGAAATTAGAGTCAAAAATTAGCAAACTGAAAGTAGAGCTTAAAAATGATAAGACTCTTGAACTCGATGAATGTTTATCTTGTCATGCTATGCATTTAAATTACCAAGTTACAATTTGCTCATAATATTTCTGTACAACAACTTGAGAATGCTAGATCTGAACTAAATGAAATTAAAAGTGCTCCTTATGAAAAATGTTTAGAATCTAGTAAATTGATTGCTTTTGATGTATTTGATTCTAGCCCTTGCACTTCATGTTTAGAAAAGAACGTGAAATCAAAGATATCTTAGAAGTCGCTAGAGTCAAATATGCTAAGCTTAAGGACAATATTGAAAATACTACTTGTGCTTCATGTTCCACTCTTAAGCTTGAAATTGCTTTGTATAAGGAGAAATCTATTAATAATACTTGTGATGCTTGTGTTAACTTGAGAAAAGAAAATGCTTACCTTCATGATACATTAGAGAAATTTTCTAAAGGTAAGAAACAATTAAACATGATTCTTGACAAGTCTAAAACTCCTTATAAGAAGCAAGGTTTAGGATTCAATTCTTTTCAAGACAATTCAAACCCAAAAGTCATTCAAGTCTTGGAAAAGGTTTAATTGAATTCAAAACTCAACCTCGCAAAACATCTTTTAAATCTGCAGTTTTGCCCAACCTTGTATTAATTCAAATGGTGCTTCTTCTAGTGGTACCAAGTACCATTGCACTTATTGCAAGAAAGGTGGGCATTTGATTGAATTCATTGGCGTAGGTTGAAAATGATAGGAAAAATTTTGATAGAATTTCATTCATGCAACCTAGAGCTTCTATGAGACATGGTAACACTGAAAAGAATAAACTCGATTAGGATTTTTCTCTCATGCAAATCATTATGTTTCTAGATATCCTAATTCTAATGTTTATCGATCAAGGTCCGACCTCCGTGGTCATCGGTCGACCATTTTGGTCACCGGTCCGATCACAAGACAACGACGGCCGACCGCCCATGGACGCTTTAAGTCTCATGTTAATTTAAACATTGCTCATAACCGAATGTTAGATGAAATCAAGGATAGTACTTCGGTTTGTATACTCCTTGCGAGACGTGTCTCAAGATCGATTCCTAAATCTTGTTTATCTAACCCAATGATTGAGACACATCGCTCTTTTGTTCCTTGATTTTCGTGATTACCGCGGAAAGGGAAGAACACGTGGTTCGTTGACTCGGATGTTCACGCCACATGACCGAAACTCAAAATGGTTCACCTCTTTCACGCAGGCAACAGTGATGACTTCATCACCTTTGGAGATGATACACAAGGGCGAATTGAAGGAACAGGATCAATTAGGGTAAACAATAAATTCATTCTAAAGGATGTCGCTCTTGTGGACAAGCTTAGGTATAATCTCCTTTCGCTTCTCGGCTTCTTGATGATGGATATGAGACTGCTTTTAAGAAAAATGCTTGTCGTGTGCTTGATTCTACCGGTGAGCTTGTGTTTGGAATCTCTAGAGTTGGTAGAATTTTTGAGCCGATTTTTCGTAATCTCTTCTCGGATCTCTTAAATGTTTGCTTACATCTTCTTCTCGATTTCGGCTTTGGCATCGACGTTTGGGGCACATTGGTTTTGATCATCGACACGAGTTAGCAACCTTGATCTCATGAGAGGTTTGCCCAAACTCAAAGTCGCAAGGATGTCAGATGTGCGCCTGTAGGCATGGCAAACAAGTTGCCGCCTCACACCCTTCTCGTGACTATGGTTATGACCGACGGACTGTGACGCTTGCTTCATATGGATACCGTTGGTCCCGCTAGAGTCCGTCAATCGGTGGAAAATGGTATATTCTTGTTATAGTCGATGATCTTTCTAGATATACTTGGGTGTTCTTTCTTACTTCAAAAGATGAAGCTTTTGGTTATTTTCATGACCTTGTTCTTCGCTTGGCTTCGAGCTTCCTCGGTGCTTTGAGAGCGATTCGTAGTGATAATGGCACGGAGTTCAAAAATGCTTCTTTTGCTTCTTTTGTGCCGAAAGCGTGGTATTGAGCATCGCTTCTCCTCTCCACACGCCCTCAACAAAATGGCGTGGTGGAAAGGAAGAATAGGACCTTGGTCGAAATGGCTAGGACGATGCTAGATGAGTATAACACACCGAGGAGATTTTGGGCGAAGCTATTGCTATCGCTTGCCATATTGCAAATCGTGTCTTTTGAGACATTCTTTAGGCAAGACTCCTTATGAGCTTCATTTTGGTAGAAAACCCTCTGCTTCGCATTTTCGAGTTTTGGATCAAAATGTTTTATTCTTAAGACAGCAACTTAGATAAATTTGAATCAAGAACTTTTGATGGGTTATTTCGGGTTATCCCGCCATTCGAGGGGTTTTCGGTTTTTAATATCGAGACTAACATTATTCAGAGACTTGTAATGTCACTTTTGATGAGACTAGCCCCGAGCTAGATCTATTGCTACGATGATTTACAGTGACAGAGAGCATTTTTGTGGAGGAAGATGAGGTCGGCTAATATCATTCCTTCATCTCGCTTGCTCAAGCGCCCATATCGATACAAGAACTCGCTACGCCTACTTCACCTTCGCTTGAGGCTCCTCACGCATCTTCATCATCGCAGACTGCGGAGGTCGAAGAAACGGATCTCACCCGGCGCCCACTTCCGCATTCAGAGACAAAGATCCTCCGAATGTATAATAGGTAATCTACATGAGCGAGTCACTCGCCTGTATAATGATCCAAATCTCTACTCTCATTCGGCTTTTGTTGCTTCTTTTGAACCCCGCGATATATCACATGCTTTATCCGATTCTAGCCGGGTAAATGCCATGCATGAGGAGTTAGAAAATTTTGAAAGAAACAAAGTTTGGAACCTAGTAGAACCCCTAGTGGTCATAATGTTATAGGAACCCGCTGGGTGTTTAAGAATAAACAAGGTGAGGATGGTTCTGTGGTTAGAAACAAGGCCGATTAGTAGCTCGTGGTTTCACCAAGTTGAGGGGTTAGATTTTGATGAGACATTTGCTCTGTTGCTAGACTAGAAGCCATTCGCATTCTCGCTTGCATTTGTCTGCATCAAAAGGTTTTAAATTATATCGATGGATGTTAAAAGTGCCTTTTAAATGGTTTCATAGATGAGGAAGTGTATGTTAAGCAACCCCGGTTTTGAGGATCCTAAATATCCAAATCGTGTTTTCAAGCTATCTAAAGCATTGTATGGTCTTAAACAAGCCCCTAGAGCCCGGTATGATAGACTTAAGACCTTCTTGCTTAAAAATAATTTTGAAATGGGTAAAGTGGATAAAACTCTATTCATTCTTAGACGTGACAATGACTTCCCGCTTGCTCAAATTTATGTGGATGATATTATCTTTGGTGGTTCCTCTAATGCTCTTGTTTCCACTTTTCCGACACTATGTCCGTGGAATTTGAGATGAGTATGATGGGAGAGCTTAATTACTTTTGGGACTTCAAATCAAGCAATGCAAGGAAGGAACTTTCATCCATCGATTTAAGTACACTAAAGATCTACTAAAACGCTTCAACATGGGTGATCGCAAGCCAATTTCCACTCCCATGGCAACCTCGATCGCTTTGGATCCGGATGAGGAAGGAGAAGTCGTGGATCAACGCGAGTACCGCAAATGATCGGCTCTTCTCATTTGACGGCCTCGAGACCGACATTCACTTCACTGTATGCCTTTGTGCAAGATTTCAGCGCCTCCGAGAACTTCCCATCGCCAAGCCGTTAAACGATATTCGTATTTACACTCTACCCTCTTATATGGCATTTGGTATTCTCGCTCTTCACTTTGTCCATTAGAGGTTTTTCGATTCGATTTTGCGGTCGTTTGCTAGATAGGAAGAGTACCTCGCACTGTCACTTCCTATGCACTTCTCTTGTATCTTGGTCCTCTAGAAGCGCCTTACATTGCACAATCCACTGCTGGCGAGTATGTAGTCTGCGCTAGTTGTCAGAGCTTGATTTTGTGGATGACGCCCACTTTGAAAGATTATGGGTTAAACTTTGCTAGTGTTCCTCTTTTACGTGATAACACTTCGCTATTAATATTGTTAAAACCCAAAGGCAACATTCTAGGACTAAGCACATAGACATTCGCCACTTCCTTAAAGATCATGTTGAAAAAGGTGATATTGTGATGCACTTCAGAGAGTCCAAGCTCAATTGGCGATATTCTTACCAAGCCTTTAGATCAAACCAGATTTTTCTCCTTAAGAAGCGAGTTAGGTAATTTATCCTTATGGGTTGGTTTGAGGGGAGTTTGATCTTTTCTTATCTTTCCTTGTTCTTTTGATCTTTTATTGTTCTTTTTACAACTTAGTGATCTTTTCAACTTTTTAGGTTTTTAGGCTTTTAATTGCATCTCATTGTGTCATATTGCATTCATATGAAAACTCCAACAAGTGGTTACAACAAATGGTATGAAAAATCCAAAAGATGCATTGTAATATAAGATTTTCTCGCTATTTTTAAAATTGATGAAGCTTTGCCTATTACCCTTTAGAGCTTTTGTATTTCAATTCTTGCTCAATGTCATGTCTAGTTCTTTGACTTGCTAGAATTATCATGCTTTTACATGTGTAGCTAAGTCTTTGCTATATGAGCTAGAACCTTTAAACAACTCAAACTAAGAAATTGCAATTTGTGGATGTTTTAGCGAGTTGCGCAATTAGTGCTCCTCTTGTGACATTGGCCCCGCTGTAATTGCTTTGTTAGCTCTTTGATCTAAAATTGACCATTACTTGAGCTTTTGTGTTCTTGAGATTCTAAACTGCTCATGTGAAAAATGAAAATCAAGATTGTCTTATGCTTAAATTGTGCCAAACTATTCTTACGAGACCGCTTGTCAAATGACATGAACTTGGAGATAGTTTGATGAACCGCACGATCTCATGGGGACCGCTTGTCGAAATGACATGAACCTCAAGATTTGTCGCCTGGTAGAAGCTTAGAAAGAGTTTGTGGATGGCTCCTAGTCCAGATCTTCTTTACTAAGATATACCTTTAATCAACTTTTGGTCAAGCTTAGGATGAGTTTGTGGATGGCTCCTAGTCCAGATCTTGTCACTAAGTTAGATCATTAGTCAACTTCAATATTCAATGCAAATGAGAAAATGTTGACAAATGGGCGCTATAAAATATTGAGCAAAATGATTCAATACGGACTTGATTGACTCTTAATGTGGTCTTTGTTAGATTTTTGATCTCACTTTGACATTTTGACATGGCCAATTTCACTTTAGGATCCCTGTTGATGAACTTGCTGAATTTGAAGCGTTGCTTAAATTGATCAAATCTACTGCTTTACATTTGAGCCTTTGTGCTTAGCGTTGATATATATGTCTTACCATGATCTTGCTAGCGCTGTCAGGCTTGATATGCTGTTTGTGCAATATTAGAGATACTAGCTTGTTCTTTTGGGTAATCTCCAAAGCTTCTTGTAATCAAAAATTGAAAAATACAAAAATTGAAGCCACTCCATTGCACTTCATGCATATTCCTCTTTATGCTTCTTTTGTTTCTGCTTCTTCCTTTATTCTATATTCATTATCTCTGGATGAGTGGAAGGCGTGATTCCTTGATGAATCCATTGTCAAAGGGGGAGAAGATGTGTTAAATGGGAAGAGAAGATGTGTTAATAAGAAGATATTTCTTTATTGGGGGAGAAGTTTATACAAAGGGGAGAAACTGAAAATTTGAAAATTGAGGATCATAGTGAGGGGGAGTTCTTGAGTTGCATTCTTATTGTCTTATTGAATATTCTGAACTTGAATTGCATTCTTTTATACTCACAATGATCATAGGTCAATTGAACAATTGTTCTTTCATATGGACCTTGTTGGACCGAAAAGGCGACTAGAGGGGGGGTGAATAGGAGCATGCTCACTTTTTCCCAAATAATGAATTCAACACAATTTCACTCCAACAGCTATGATGAAGCTCTGAAGATCAATATACCAAGACAAATGGAAGACTAGTATTGAATCCAATTAAACCCCTAAGCAATGCGACAAAAATCAGCAAGAATCAAAACTAACAGAGACTGGCCGGTCTGACCGCTGTTATACTCGCGGTCTGACCGGTACCAAATCGGTCTGACCTCTGGTGTGGGGCGGTCGGACCGGCACCAAAATCGGTCTGACCTCTGGTGTGGGGCGGTCGGCCGTGAAGGTATGAGCATAAAAACAACTGATGACGAAGTTGTAATTAGGTCTAACTTTTGATTCTCAACTCCAAACTTCACGAAACTTTGCACACACCTTCTCTATGCTATTGAGGACCTATTCCAATCGAATATTATGATAATTCTTGGAACGATCTTGAGCAATTGTCAATTGATTAACAGAAGGTCTAAACAGGGCAAGAAGCGAAAACTTGATCCTAATGCTTGTTCGTGAGAGATTGATGATCAAGATGATGCTAGATAGATTCACACATATCACAGCAAGCTAATCCACGTGAAAGAATCAATCACAAACTCGCGGATCAAAGGAAGCCCTAAAATCACCAAATTGAAAGCAAGAACGAAAAGAGACTTATCTCAAGCAAACCTTGCATATATTGATAACGAGATCGTTGCTGGATTACACCCACGCCATCATGGATCAGTGGTCAATCTAAGATCACGAAATTCTCCTCAAACCATGAAAAGCCCTAGCCTCCACCTCAACTCCCCCTAAGCCAATTAGGGTTTGAAGAAAACAAAAGAGGTGAAAAATAGCGAGAGAGGGAGGGAACAGCCCCCACCTCCTCCTATTTATAGTGGAGGTCTAGAACTCTCTAGGGTTTGACTTAATTGGGCTCCCGTTAAGGCCCACTAACAAACGAGTCACACACGCACGCTTCGCAAAGCGCCGTCTTTAACCTTTTGACCTAAACCGCTTCACCATGTTCATGGATGTGCCAATAGGTCACCCTTGTCCATCTTGTGTCACGCTTGAGTCGTTGACCTCACCCGGCATCGTCAATCGTTCTGGACCTCAACTCTCCAAGTCTAGTCCCGATCCTCCTCGCCGTTGACCGTCGTTGACCACCAAGCAACCTGCACAACCACAGACAAGCAAACACGAATTCGGGAACAAGTTCTTCACAACTTGACCCATGTTATCAAAACATGCATCATGCAAATCATATGCCATGAAACCAATGACCTTGACCTAACAAAACAACATCGCCACGAAGTTGGCCGATGTTCAAGTAAGCCGGTCCGACCGCCCAGTGAGCGGTCGGATCGCCTCATGGCGGTCGGACCGCTCCACGTGAGCGGTCGGACCTCCTGGGACTTAGCCGAATTTCAACCCTCAAAATCAAAACCTCTGGAAACTTTAAACCAATAGAACTTTTTACCGGAGACTCCAAAAATTATGAGACCAAGTGCATTGGGATCCCTCACTTGCCTACAACACCTATTTTTGGCCCAAATTCGTTTTGATAACTTTTGAGTCATCACGGTCCGACCACTTTACATGGCTTCAGTCAAGCCAGATTTGGGACTCGGACCGATCATTGCAAGGACCGGCGGACCGCCCATCCGAAAGAAGCTCAGAACTTTGTCGAAAACACGTGAAACGACAAACCGCAAACGCCATTGCCAATTGTCACATCATCCTAAGATCTTGAACATATCCCCATGAAATCCACAGACCTCATGTGAGAATTTTGACCCTTTTAAAAATTAAAGTTTTATGCTTTCTTACGCCTTGTCTCACATGCCTATACTATTCGATGCCACTTGGTCATTTTCATTGCTTTTTCTTACTTATGGACCAAGTTGTGCCTTTGTGCGAAAACTGCGAGTAAACTCGTTTTCAAACCTCTTACTTACATTTTCTGGATAATTGCCAATGTGTTCATCAAGGGGGAGATTGTGGATTTCATGGGAATATGTTCCGGATCTTAGGATGATGTGACAATTGGCAATGGCGCTCTGTTTATCGCTTCACGTGTTTTCACAAAGTTACAAAGCTTCGATGGGCGGTCCGACCGTCCTGCACGCGATCCGATCGGCGTCCTAAATCGATCACGGACCGGCCATGTGGGCGGTCGGATCATGCGGTGACCAAAGTGGTCAAAACGAAATGGGCCAAAAATAGGTGTTGTAGGTAAGTGAGGGGATCCCAATGCACTTGGTCTCATGATTTTTGGATTCTCCAAGAAAAGTTCTATTGGTTTAAAGTTTCCGAAGGTTTCGATTTTCGGGGTTGAAATTCGCTAAGTCCCATAAGCGGTCCGACCGGCTCACCGAGGCGGTCCGACCGGCCAAGCGCGGTCCGACCGGCTCACCTGGAGCGGTCGACTGTAATAACTTGAACGCCGGCCAACTTCGTGGCGATGTTGTTTTGTTAGGTCAAAGTCGTTGGTTTCGTGGCATATGATTTGCATGATGCATGTTTTGACTAACATGGGTCAAGTTGTGAAGAACTTGTTCCAATACATGTTTGCTTGTGCGTGGTTGTGCGAGTAGCTTGGTGGTCAAACGACGGTCAACGGCGGGATGATCGGACTAGACTTGTAGAGTTGAGGTCCGCTATCAATCGACGATGCTTAGGTGAGGTCAACGACTCAAGCGTGACACAAGATGGACAAGGGTGACCTATTAACAAATCCATGACGCATGGTGAAGCGGTTTAGGTCAAAAGGTTAAAGACGGCCATGGTTGCATGCAGTGTGACCCGCTTGTTAGTGGGCCTTAACGGAGCCCAATTAAGTCAAACCCTAGGAGTTCTAGGCCTCCACTATAAATAGGAGGAGGTGGTGGCTTTCACCCTCTCTCTCCTTTTATGTTTCAAAACCCTAATTGTCTTTAGGGAGTTGAGGTGGAGGCTAGGGCTCTTGATGGTTTGTGGTGAATTTCGTGATCTTTGATTGACCACCGATCCATGATGGCGTGTGTAATCCAAATGACGATCACGTTCTTAATCTATGCAAGGTTTGCTTGAGATAAGTCTCTTTTCGCTCTTGCTTTCAATTTGGTGATTTTAGGGCTTTCTTTGATCCGCGGTTTGTGATTGATTCTTTCACGTGAATTAGCTTGCTGTGATATGTGTGAATCTATCTAGCATCATCTTGATCATCAATCTCTCACGAACAAGCTTTAGGATCAAGTTTTAGTTCTTGCCCTTGCTTTAGACCTTCTCGTTAATCAATTGGCAATTGCTCAAGATCGCTCCAAGAATTATCATAATATTCGATTGAATAGGTCCTCAAGAGCATATAGAAGGTGTGTGCAAAGTTTCATAAAGATTGAGTTGAGAATCAAAAGTTTCACCTAATTTCAACTTCAGAACGGCCGATTTTATGTTGCGTATCGAGTTGAGTCGTACGTCGGATCGCCCGTCATCACCGGCCGACCGATTTTGAGCGGTCCGACCGCCAACACAACGCCCGGCCGACCGCCCGGCAATCGGTCCGACCGGTTGAGTCCAGCGGTCAGACCGCCCGTGCTGTGAGTTTGCAATCTTAGTTGATTTTGTTATTTTGATTAGGGGATTTAATTGGATTCAATACTAGTCTTCCGCTGTACTGGTATATTGATCTTCATAGCTTTCTAATAGCTACTGGAGTGAAATTGTATTGAGTTCTTAATTTGTGAAAAAGTGAGCATGCTCCTATTCACCCCCACCCCTCTAGTCGCCTTTACGGTCCAACAGAAGATTATACCTCAGCTTACTTACCAAAGCGACGTCTTTAAGCATGAACTTGTTGTTGACGCGCACAGTGCCCTTTGCAGTCACGGTCCCGGTAGAAGCATCCCCAAAAGTAATCAATTCGTTGCCGGATGCACGGTGAGGAGAACCATCTAGAATCTCGGTCATATGTCGAGAACACCCGAGTCAACAAGCCACATGTCCTCCTTCCTCGCACGACGGACCTAAAAGCACAATCGAAAACATCCGTGCCTCAAGATCTGGGTTAGTGATAAATGATCTAGGAATCCAAAGATCGAGAAGCACGATGCAAGGAAACAAAGAGAAGCAAAGAGAAAAATGATCAGGAACAAAATCATAAGGATGCACATGAGAACCACCTAGACCTCTCCGAAACGATCTACCAAAAGATCGATACTCCCCCTGTCTAGGTGCTACCCGTGGTCTCTCCTCACGATATCCTAACCCAACATGCTGCCTAGACCCACCAAAAGAGTCTACAAAGTTCTCTACAAATCTAGGCCTATATGTGGTACGATAAATAGGCTGCCTAGCTCTAGAGACTACAGCTGGAGAAGGGACTCCTCTAATTTATCTCAAGCCGCTCATCCTCTCTTTTCTCTCAAGTTTTGCTCTCTGGAAGCAGAACTCAACAGTGTGGCCTTCTTTCTTACAGAAGGTGCAATGGTACTTGACCTTTTGAGGGGTCTGTACTGAAGGAGTAAATGCACCTTTCTTGCTAGAGAGAGTTTGAGCAAAACCTGTGGATTTGAAAACAACCTTGGATGGCTTAGGAGGTTCTAGCTCAAACAGACCATTTTTCACAACTCTTGCAATCCTAGGTGGGTTTTTCTTGGAATGCTCTAGGGGATTGAAATCTAGGCCACTATTTTGACACTCACCTTGGATTGATCAAGAATCATGTTGAGTTTATTTTTTCCACTAGAAAACTTCTCAAGAGTCACTTTGAGGTAATCATTCTCTTTAGCTAAAACCTCACATCTAGTGCACTGTCTAGACTTGGTTGCCTCAACATGTTTACTCTTAAGAAGAGCCACTTCCACTTTGAAGGCCTCACAAGACACACAATAACCCAAAAGGTTAAGGGACAAATTCCGGGATAAAGGGGGGGTTTTTTAAACCCCCCCCGGAAGAAAGAGCCCCAATTCCCTTTAGAAGGGGAAAAAGAATCGCCCATTTTTGGCTTTTAAAGGTTTAAAGTCAAAAATTTTAAAATCCAAAAAACCAAGGGGAGAAAGAAAAAATAAACAAATCAAAAACCCCAAAGAAAACATTTAAACCAAAAAAACCCTAAAAAATCAACCAAAAGACCCCCATCCCCCAAAAAGGTTAAAAGGGGGGCCCCTTTAAATGTCCAATAAATCCTAACCCCCCAAAGCCCCAAAGTTTTCGCTTTTTTAAAATTTAAATCTGGGAAAAAAAAAAAACCTAAAGCTAGAGAAAAAAAAATTTTTTCCCCATTTCTCAAGGTTTTAAAAAGTCCCCTTTTTAAAAAATTTCCCAAATTTTCCCTTTGACCTTAAACCCGAAAAGAAAAAAACCCAAAAATTTCCCAAAACCAAATTTAAAAAACGTTTGGAGCCCCAAAAAATTCCAAAAATTTCGAACCAAATTTTCAAGCTGGATGAAAAAGACCCTAAATTTTCCCCATTTTTAAACCCAGAAAAATTTTTTTCCCCCAAAACCCCAAAAACCCGGGGGAAAAAATTTTTAAATTAAAAAATCAAACAATTTGGGCAAAAACCCTAAAAAATTTTCTTACCTAAACCCCTCTAAAAGGGCAAAAATTTCCCAATTTAAAGGGCCCACCCCCCACAGGTTTTCCTTAACCCCCAAAAAATCCTTTTAAATTTTGGATAAACCCTTTAAAGAAAAGGGTCCCAATTCAAACCCCCTTTTCCCCAATTTTTTGAACAAAAAACCCAAAAACCCTTTTTTTTAAAGGTTTGAAGGCAATTTAAAAGGGAAAGGAAACAAATTTCATTGCCAAAAATTTGAAAACAAAAAACACCCTGGGTTTAATTTTCCAATTTTTCCCCCTAGAACCCAAATTTTTTCTTAATTGCCTAATTTTTTAAAAAACGCTCCGGGAAAGGGAATCTTTAGTTTCTTTTCCCGGCTCCAAGAAATAAAACCTTTTTAAATATTTTTAAAAATCCAATTATCCCTTTGAAAGATTTGAAAACCTTTTGAAAACTTAAAAGGGCAAACCCCACTTTTTCCCCAAAGAAAAAGGGTTTTTTTCCCTTTTAAATTTAAAATTTGCCCTTTTAAAAATTTTTTTTCTTTCCAAAAACCAAAGGAAAAAACCCTTTTTTAAAACAAAAGGGTTTTATTTTGCCCCAAAAGGGCCCTTTTTAAGGTCCCTGTTTCTTCCATTTCCTTAAATTGACCCTTTCCCAATCCTTTTCCCCCCTTCCAAAGAAAATTTAAACAAATTTTTTGGCAAAAAACAAATTTTTTTAAGGCCCTTTCCGTTTTTAAAACCTTGGGGTTCTTTTTTTTTTTTACCTCTTTTAAAATTTTTGGAATTGCGTAAATTTTAAACCTTTAAATTTTTTCGTAAAAATTTAAAATTTTAAAAGCCCAATCATCAAAATTCCCTTTCTAAAAATTTTTAAAGCATTTAAAATGAAAAAAAGCTCAATTTAAGGGAATCAAAACAAATTTTGTTGAATCCTTTTGGGCCAAAAAATCCTAAATTGCTTCCTTGCAAATTAGCCCCCGTTTTCATTAAGAATTTTTTGGGCAACCCACAAAACAAAATTCCCTTTTTGCCCCGGGTTTCGGCTTTCCCCTTTTAAAACTTTTCCCCCTTTTTGCCCCCCCTTCCATTTTTAAATTTTCCCCCTACCTTTTTCCCTTTTTTGGTGAAAGGGGTAGTCCCTCCCCGCCCAACTTGGAGGAAAAAAGTGGCCCACCAAAGGGGCCACCCCCTAATCCCCTTTTTCGGGCCTTTAATGGGAATAAACCCTTAAAGGGCAAAAGGGTTTTTCCCAAAAAAAGCCCCAAAAAACCGGGGTTTTGCTCAAAAACCCCAAATTTAAAAATCCATAAAAAGGGCTTAACCCCCATGGCTTTAAACTTAAAGTACCTGATTTCCTTTCCAAAAGGTTTCAGTAATGGGTTTTCCCCCCAATAAAACCCCAAACCAACTTTAAACCTTTAAAACAAGGCCCTTTAAGAATTTCCCACACCAAAATTTTTTTACCTTCAAAAACCCCGCCCCACCCCAAAACCCCGGGATAATTCCCTTAAATTTCAAAAAGCTTGGGGGGTACCGATGGCCCCGATTTTAAAAATAATCCACCCATAAAAGGTTTTGGATTCCCGGGTTCCAAAACCCCAAAAATTAAATTTAACCCTTTTAAAAAGGGGAAAGCCTTTAAAAAATTTTGAAAAAAAATTACCACGAAACCAAAAACGAAACAACTCAATTATTTAAAACCTTTCAAACGAAATTTACCCTTTAGGACCCCCAAATCGAAAAAGGTTTACCCAAAGGGAAAAAACCCCGAATAAAACGTTTCCCGGGTTTAAAAGGGGAAATCCCCAAAAAAAATTTAAATTTTAAAATCAACCAAAAAAAAAACAAAACCCAAAAATTGAATTTCAGGACACCCCCAAATTTAAGAAAAAAAAAAAACCCCAAATATTTCCAAGATTTAAAAGGGGGAAAACTTTCCCAAAAAAAAAGGGGTTTACAAGATTTCAAGGAACCCAAATCAAAAAAAAGAAAAAACTTCCCAAACCCAAAAGTTTCCCCCAAACCCCTAAAAAGCAAGAGGGCCAAAGGGAACCCCCCAAAAACCTCCCCCCTTTTTCCAAAAACCCCTTTTTTCCCTTTAAATAAACAAACCCCCAAATAATTTAAGGGTTTTTCCTTTTACCCATTTACTTTACCCACCCAAACTTTGCCCAACCCCTAACCCCCGGGTTTGGGAACCTTCCCCACCCGCCAACCCCTTTTCCAATTAAACCCCCAACCCCCCCCGCCTTTCCCCATCCCCACCATACCAAACCCCCCACCCCCCTTCCCCCTTTGGAACCCCACCCGTCCCCGACCCCTCCTATTCAAGACACTTAGAAAACTAATAAGCACTCGGTAACTGAGCCGTTTCTAATGGTGAATCTATATATAGGTAACCAATGTACTCTAATTCTAATAATACGTGAATGTCCAAACCCGAGTCACATCCGTTTCCAGTGCTAGATACGGTTTCGTGATGGGCCCCACCGGAAAGTGAGAAAAGAGATCGATTGATGGGTGTAGCTGAGCCAGGTGCTTGCAACCCTCCTGTGCTTGCCGGCAACCGGGGGGCGTAGGTCGGGCTTGTCTGGCGGCCAAGAGAAACCAACCAAAAAGACCCGACTGCTTCAAAGAAGAGACTACCGACCGCTTCAAAGGAGAGACTTCAGACTACTGATATCAGTGGGTACGACCGGTGCCTATGTATGCTGCGTTCAACTAGGCTAGTCAATGGCACCACTGCGGCACCGCCAGCACGTCACCGTCGTCCTACTCCTCGCCGTCGCCATTGACCATGTTAAATTCAAGGGCGCCTATGCTCTTGCTGCCTGCGCGCAACGGTTGGAACCGGCCGGCTACATAGTAGTACACAGTGCGGCGGTCAACCTACATGCTTGTCCCGGAGCCCCGCATATACGGCGCCGCGTCATATCCGCACGACCAGATGGCCAGGGTACATGTTGTGGTCCTCGATTATGAGTGGTATTTAGTATAAATTTTGAAGCTATATATTACATAAATATACATAAGTATTTATAAACTAATAGCTAAAATTATATTAACAAGTAAAAATAAATATTTAAACCATAATTTCAATCTTAGAGGGATCCCAACGTGGCCCTGGCAAACCCAGCGGGATCAGGACAGGCCACCGGGGCATCCCCGGGCCATTCCGGGCCCATTGCCACACCTAATTTGTCTTAAAAAATATTTTCATAATTTACAAATTTTTTCTTTTATATTTTGATACAAAAACATAGTTAAAGGCTTGCATTGGAGATCGTGAAGAGTAAAGTCTTGCATTGGAGATTGTGAAAAGTCAAAAAATAACTCAAATTTCGGGGCAGAGGGAGTATTCAATAAGTTTTAACAGTGACTCATACCAATCTTCATGTTTGAAAGTAGTTTTGAAGTGTTTTCAAGTGGGCCAGCCCACACGCCGCATCGGCTAGCGCATGCCCGGTTAATCTAATCCCCTCCCTATCTCTCTTTCTCTCTCCTTCCCTCCCTCCCTCCGTCCCCATATTATCCGGCAAAGGTGCGAGCAGCGACGTCTCCGTAGAGGGTGGTAATGGGGCCATTCCCTGTCGGGGAGTGGTGGAACATCTCCGTCCCCAATAGAAGAAAAAAAATACATGTTCCTCGTCCCCATCCCTGTCCTCGGGTGCTATTCTCCTCTGTTCCCATCCCCATTGGGTTATCGGGGACCTACCGGGACCCATACTCGAATGTTGGATCCTCATCCTCTTCTATACAGACACAATAGTTACCTAAAATTATCTTGATTGCAGCACGAGCTGCCTTCTGCATTACGTCCTTCTTACTTTTTTTAACTTCACCAGTATAAGTATTCTCATCAAACAATTTAGATGCAACAAACAGGGTTACGAACTCATGGACCCTAAGTCTAACCCTTCTTTCTTGATTAATTACAGAGTATGAGGATTGAGTGGCTTTTGTATTAACAACAAATTCATGAAGAATTGATTTCCAGAACATACAACCGAAGTTTATAAGTCTCAAGTTATCATCTTACCAGAATACAATATGGTATAGATGAACTAGAAGAAGTATGCATGCAAGTCTTTACCCAAAAAGAATCAACAAGGGAAAACTAGTAGCCTAGATGTCAAAGTTATCAGGGGCCCACGTAGGTATTCGGGATGGAGAGTAGGGGAATAGTCTCATCCCTGCTTCACCCGATTGGGAATTGTATTTGCATATTAGCATCCCCATGTGGGAAGAAATATCTCCCACCCCGATCCATAATAGGCGAATTCCCCGTTTGGAAACGAGGAATGGAGATTCATTGCCATCCCTAGTCTTCGGTGCAGAGTAGGGGCGGGCTCAAGTGCAAGGCCGTGCGAGGAGCGGTCGAGCAGGGCGACACGAGTGTAGGACAACAGCGCAAGGGGCAAAGCGGCACGGGGCAAGGCACTTGCATCTCCCCAACTCCAGCTCGGCGTATATGTAGTATTGAGTTACATGCCTCAATCAATTTATTTAAAAACTTAAACTGGTGAAGAAAGATGATTTATTCAAAAACTTAAACTGATGAGAGAAAAGGCGAATATATACTTCATTCAAAAGGTTAAACTAATATACTTGGAGACCAGTAATCCGTCCAATTAAAAAAATCTAAGACGGCCTTGCGGCGGCCTGTTCAGGCCGACGTCGTTTTCTTGGCGCGTGGATTGGGCCACCGGCTAGTGATATCAAGCCTTGCCGTGGAGGAATCGGCTCCAGACCTCCAATAGCTCATCGAGATTTAAAATTTTGGGCCTTGAGAGCCGACACATAGCAGAGCCCAGCATTCCAACGGAGAGGTATGGTGCATTGCTGCATGCTGGGCAGTTTTGTACGGCACCAATGAATGCACGGTTTGTACGAGCATCAATGAATGCACGCAATTGGTTATGTCGACAGGTTTTAGACAATATATGTTCCAGTTAGAGAGGTGAAAAGGGAATGAATAGTTTTTATGTTGTTTCCGATTGGATTTTTCTTAAATAATTTTGAGATAAAAAACGAATACAAATTTTTAATCCGAAATAAATACGAATACAAATAGTGATTATCGGTATAATGCCAAGACCAAATATCCTGTAATGCATCCTTGAGCCCATTTCTTCTCTTCATCTATCTCTTCCTTCCTTCCTTCTACAGTACAGCTGGTTTGTTGGTTGGCCGTTGGGGAGTGCTTATGGTTGCTGCCGGGGTGTGTGTTTTTATGGGCTCGCTGGAGTAAGGACATCCAACACGCTAGCTACTCTTCCAGAAACAATCGTAAACTCGGATCTTGATGCAGATCTCGATGTATAAATTCGATCGCGTTCCACATGCACGTTTGGGTGGCTAGTGACTCGGTGGTATTCCACGGTAGGTACACGGTACACGGACAGACATGCTTCGAGTGTACCAAATATGGAGATCTTCCGAGATCCCGAGCTAATTACTTGGGCTTTCGGCTTGATCGGCCATTGGCCTGGCCGATGGCGCTGGCACCGGCACAGGCACAGGCGCACAACACTGTAGGAGATGCGGGACCTGCCCGTTGGATCTCCCAACTGCACGCGTTGGATGGCTAGGGCGCACCGTAGCGCAGCATACCTGACCGAGGTCCGTGGGTGTAAGGCGGTGATCGGTTGGTCAGCTTGTGTATTCTACCTCCAGATTGGTGTTTACTAACTGGAGAGGATTTTACTAATTGGAGTTTTCAAATTTTATTCAACAGCGAATAAATTTTAAATGAAAACTAGCAAATTAAATTAATTAATTAAACTTATTTTTTCTGTTTAAACCAAACAAAATTTGAGTTGTTACAATATATAATGAATTAAGTGTAATGCTATGCATATTTTTTGAGATATGTATCTACTTATTATTGAACTATATATGCCATTAATGAACTAAGTGTGAATTAAGGTTTATATATATGTAATAAACTAAGTATAAACGTGTGATGACTTACGAGTTATGAGCTAAATGTGGTAAACTAAGTGTCATATCTGTGATGAACTAATTAGTGCAGTTTGCAAGTGCCAATGTTATATGTGGTTACTAAAAATATGAACAATTTATAAATATTTAGATCAAATAAATTATCTATATGTTTCCGGTAATTTTTTGCGCATAATTTAAGGGGTTGTTATGTTTAAAAAAATATCTATGATCATATTTATTTTGATTCATATTCGCTCTGTATTTATAGTCGATAACTCCACGTTGTTGCGGTCAGATGTTTTCAGAAATTGTTCGCTTCGTGCACGTTTCTGAGACCTGCTATGTTGTCGTCTGAACTGTAACAAAAAGCTGTTTGGTAATGAAATCCGGCTGTATGCCTCTAGGGAAAAAGGCTGGAGGTAAGATCATTCAATGTAGTCAGGTGATGTGATTCATGATTAGTTCTATCCCTTTTTTCATACAAGATAGGCCTACTGCTATCTCGGCATTGTCTTGTTTTATCAATGCGCTTCCATTTTTTTAATATATTTTATACTTTCCTTTTTTTTTACATAAATAATTCTATTTCACTCTACCGTTGAGTAACTTGAATCTTGTCAATCAACCATTGGACGACCGCTCCATGTTGGCCAAAGCAGTCGTCCAACGATGGACCGACAAGTGTACAAGTTGACCAACAATGGAGAGACTAGTCCCTTCGACTACTCTTCAATGTACGGTTAAGCGACTTATCCCGTAGTCGCTCAACCGTTGAGTGACTAGGGGCTTATATTCCACGCGCACGCGCTTGCCATCGCCATTTTTCTCAGGACGGAGAAACATTCGCTCACAGCCGACAGAGAAGAAGAGAGGAAGAGAAAGAAAGAGGAGGAGAGAAGGAGAGAAGGAGGAGAGGGAGAGGGAGGGAAAGAGTGGAGAAGTCCACGCATCGACGACGGTGAGTCAATGCACTTCTTTGTAGATTTATTTTTGAAACCATGGTAGGCTATCAAATAAAATCATTACATGTGTAGTTGTGTTGGGTACGTTGCATATTGTTAATAGTTGTAAATAGTGTAGTCGTAGAACTAACGTCAATTTAGTTGTTAATAGTTGTGACGCGGCTATGGTTGAGTACATATCATGTGCACATACATCATTTTGTGGACGTACGCACATAAGACATTCAAGTCATCCATGCAGCGATCCACAATCGTCCTCGCACCCACCTCCCACTTACGTCACATTTGCGAAAAACCCCCTCCTAATCGGATTTTCAGCGAGGATGTTTTCGCAAATGTGGCTTAAGTGGGAGGTGGATGCGAGGACGGTCATGGATTGCTGCATGGATGGCTCGGATGTCTCTTGTACATATATTCATGAAATGATGTATATGCACACGATATGTCGCCGTTATGGCTATACCCTAACCCTAACATGTTAATCCCATACCCATACCCTAACCCTAACCTCTTAACCCCATACCCTAATCCTAACCCTTAAATATAAACCCTAGACCCTAAAACCCTAAAACTGAAATGCAGCTATGGCTATAAATGTTGAGGATTATGCGGTTTTATGCAAGAATGAAACTAAAATTTAGAATTTCCCGAGCTACGATATAAATAATAAAACCACTAATTGAGTCGTAATTGCAAACTTTAAATTGATTTGTAGGTACAGCTCGTGACCTTGGTGGTTCCCACTGGCCTTCGACCTGCTAGACCAGCTCGTCGATGCGTAGCACCGCACCAGTCGTCGTGTCCCACATCTTGAGGGTTGGGACGAGGCAAACTAAGTTAGGGGTCGTCCGTACGCGAACACCCCGACGGGCTTGGAGACTAGACCCACGCTAGATAGATAGGTTTCTCTGCAAATGGTGGCACTTATTTTAATCATATGTTCATGCTATGTACTTACTTCTTCTTGCTTTGCACGCTAAGCGCTGTCATCCTTCTACCTCTCGCTCGGATGGTGGGGGGCCATCGATGAGGACGACGCTCCGGTCAAGGACAACGGGGAGGTCCAAGCCGACCTGGAGCGACGGTTCCCATTCAACCGGTCATTGCTGACAGCTCTAGTGTACCGGTGGCAGCCCGAGATGCACACATTCCACCTCTCATTCGGGCGGATGGCCCCCATTCTGTAGGACGTCGCGGTGCTATGTAGGACCGTAAAGGCGACTAGGGGGGGTGAATAGGCGCTTTCTCAACTTTCTCGTCTATATCAAATTCAACACGAACTTTACTCCTTTAGCTATGAAAGCTAAGAAGATCAGTACGCGCACAGTGGAAGCCTTGTGCTGAATTCGATCACCCCGCTCAACCACACGACACACACGTGGAGAATCGAACTCACCGCTCGATCGGCATCGCGGTCGACCGGCAGACACAAAGCGATCGACCGACGTTCAACGAGCGGTCGGACCGGCTACTAACTGGCGGTCGGACCGGTGGATATCGGTTCGACCCGGCAGTACTGAGCGGTCTGAAACACGGGCGGTCGGACCACCGTTGCAAAACCGGTCAGACCGGTCCAGTCCAGTACTGAAAAATCAAGCCCTAATCCAAAACAAAATTTGATCCAACTTTTGATTCAACCAATGAAACTTGACCAAATTTCGAGCACACCTCCCTAATGATATTAGAGACCTATTTCTAGCGACGATCCTTCAGATCCACTTCGCAGAATCGATCTCTCAAGGATTTAACAAAGAAGTGCACAAACCCTAGAATTACGAAAAACTTTGATTCAAGACTTGCTAGTGGGGGTTGATGGTCTAGATGATTCTAGGAGTATTCCCACAAATCAAAGCAAGACACAAAGGGTCAAGAGACCAAGCTTACACACTTGAATCAAGGAAGTACCAAATTCATCCAAAAGAGAGAAGAACACAAAAGGGAGACAAATGATCTCTCAAGCAAGCATCACAAGATTGATTGATCTCACAAGATGCTTACAAAGCCACTCTCTCAAGGAGGACAAGAGCTCACACAAGGAGCACACACTTTTTTCAAACCCTAGCTCTCTTCTCCTCTTCTCTCCAAACCCTAGAAAAAGCAAGAGAGGCTCAAATGAATGCTTCAAGGGGGTTTTACATCTCCCCCCTTCTATTTATACTAGAGTCCTAGGGTTTCACTTTTGGGACCCACTCACACATGGGACCCACACACATATAACTATTGAAGCAATCGCCTGCTTCACCACGTGTAGGTTGATCAGCGGTTCCCATCACGTCGCCAAGCCTCTCTTGTCCGAATCCCATCGGAACCTCCCAGAAACTCGCACCGACTTCCGCACCGTCTGATCCAACTAGCTGTACCGAACTACCCGTTCGATCCATCTTGCCCATCCTGCACCATGCTTGAGTCACACGACCTCACCCGGTATCCATGATCGCTCTGGACCTCAGCTCTCCAAGCGTAGTCCCGATCCACCTCATCGTTGACGTCGCAGACCTGTAAGCCACCTGCACAGCAATAGACAACCAAATCGTTTCCGGGAACAAGTTCTTCACAACTTGACCCACGTTAGTTCCGCAATGCAATATGCAACAATAAAGCATTGAACTCCATACAATAAACACAATCAAATCAACTCAATGCCAACTTGGCTAACCTCCAAGTCATCGGCGGTCTGACCGGCCCACAACGCCGGTCCGACCGATTTCAGGCCGGTCCGACCGATCCCACAACGGCGGTCGGACCGCCCGAAAGGACTTAGCCAAATTTTCAGCGTGAAAATCCGAAACCTTCTGGAATTTTCAACTCAATAGAACTTTTGATTGGGAGCTCCAAAAATGATGTGACCACATACAGGAGACTCCCCTCACTTGCCTACATAACCTATTTTTGGCTCAGCTCCAAAAACCATTTTTCAAATTACCGGTCGGACCGGCCACCATGGCCGGTCGGACCTTCCACTGCGGTCCGACCACCGACACAACCGGCCGACCGCTGTGGTCCGACAAATTTGGAGCAAACCCGAAAACGCGAGATTTTGCAAACCAACAACGCCATTGCCAATTGACTCATCATCCTGAGATCGTGCACATATCCTCACAATATCCACAATCTCCCCCTTGATGAACACATTGGCAATTTTCAAGAAAATGTGGTTTTTCGAAATGAAAAGTAAAAACTTCGCCATTTTTGCATAACGGCACAACTTGGTTCATAAGCAAGAAAAAGCCTAGGAACCGACCAAACTGGCTTCAGAATAGTATAAGCAAGTGAGATAAGGCAATGAAAGCACCAAAGGATTCAATTTCCAGAAAGTAGCCAAAAATCTCACTTAGGTCCATATGAAAGACAAAATGTTCAATTTGACCTTTGATCATTGTGAGTCTTCTTCAAATGCAGATAAAATGAGAAAAAGGCAATAGCACCAAGAGACTCAACTCACTATGATCACAAATTTTCAAAAGGTTCAATTTTTTTTTATTTTATGAAGTTCTTTTATATTAAACCTTAAGTATGAAACCAAAGGCTCCAAACACCATTTTCTCCACAGTCTTTCTCCCCCTTTGACAATGAATTCATCAAGATGCATGGGAAAAGAAGGAGCATGAAGGAATGACTTTATTTTTGAACTTTAGTAAAAAGGAGCCATAACCATTATACATGTAGACAGTACAAGTATTATACCAAGCCATAAAAAGAGTAGACGCTATATTCAATCATGGCAAAACATGTACTGCAAAGCTAAAACCAAGATAGCAGTTATCTGAGATTAACAGAATTAAAACCATGAAAGGTTGCTCAATATCATAGTTTCACTAACAGCAACCACAAATGAGTCAAGCCATGTCTATAAGTAAAAAGAGTCTCAAAACAAGAACTGAGGCATTTTGAGCATTAAGAGTACACTTTTGAAGCAAAACTCAAGCACTTAGCCTTTTTGAGCATTTTCCTAAAAAGATTTTTTTATCGTGCTGATCTCAAGCCTTGCCGCGACCATCTCAAGCGATAAGCTTAAAAGAATGATCTAGGTCATCCAAAACTCCCCCTGAGTTCATGCCTAGTGCAATGGCAAGCCGTCTCATGAGAAAGGATTGGTGAGATCAGTTTTTTCGCACAGAAAATCTCATTTTTCATTTGCTTGACTTAAGAAGTTAAAAAGCTCATTTTTCATCTCAAAATAAGTTCAAAACTCAATTCAACCTATTTGACATGGCAAGAATCATAAGAGGATCACTAGAGCAAAACTAGTCACAAGATCCAACAAGACATGATTTGATTCAATTTGCTCACAGATGTAAAGCTAGCAAGGCAAAAGCTAAGCTAAACAAGAAAAGCCATAAAAGAAGTCTAGCAGACTAACACTTGATATGACAAGGTATAGAATATGAAATCAAGTCATACAAGGATAAAGATCAAAGCTCCACAACTTTTATCATACAATGCAAGACAAATGAATTGAAACATGTATTATGATACAATGAATGCAAAAAGAACAACTTCACCCTCAAAACAGCCCAATAGGACTAATAACCCCTAACTCTCCCATAAGCAAAGAAACGAGAAGAATCAAGAGCTTTAGTGAAAATATCTGCAAGCTGTTGTTCAGACTCTACAAAGTGAAGCACATCACCTTTCTCAACATGGTCTCTAAGAAAATGAAATCGAATATCAATATGTTTAGTCTTGGAATGTTGCACTGGGTTTTTGGTAATATTAATTGCAGAAGTGTTGTCACAGAAAAGAGGAACACTTCCCAAGGATAACCCATAGTCCCGCAGCGTGGATAAAATCCAGAGAACTCGAGAGCAACCATCGGCAGCCTACATACTCGGCCTCGGTATAGACTGCAAATGTAAGACTGCTTAGAAGACCAAGAAATAAGAGAAGTGCCCAAGAAATGACAAGTGCCAGAAGTACTCTTCCTATCCACTCTACACCCCGCAAAGTCAGCATCAGAAAATGCTCGAATTGAGAGAGCAGAAGAAGAAGAATACCAGAGTCCAAAGTCAAGCGTATCTTGAATGTACCTGAATATCCGACGTACTGCTTGACGATGTGAAGCACGAGGGGAAGCTTGAAAGCGAGCGCACAAACATACGGCGAATTGTATGTCCGGCCTCGACGACAGAAGATAGAGGAGGAGCCAATCATATCATGCGGTACTCTTCCGTCCACGGACTCTCCATCCTCATCGTGGTCCAAAGACGGTGGTTGTAGCGATGGGAGTAGACATTGGCCTATCGCTTCCCATATTGAAGCGCCAAGAAGGTCCTTTGTATACTTACTCGTGAACGAAGGTGCCTTCTTTCGCTTGCTTGATTTGAAGACCAAGGAAGAATGTCGCTCTCCCATCATGCTCATCTCGAACTCACCGCTCATAGAATCAAAATCTGACACCAAAGCATGAGAAGAACCACCAATATAATATCATCCACATAAATCAACCAACAAGAAATCACCGCCATGCCCGAGAGTGAACAAGGTTTTATCAACCATTCCCATTTTGAAATCATTTTCAAGCAAGAAACTCTTAAGCTCACATACCAAGCTCTAGGAGCTTGTTTCAATCCATACAGGGCTTTAGAGAGTTTAAACACATGGTTTGGGAATTTTTGATTTTCAAAACCAGGAGGTTGCTTGACAAAGACCTCTTCTTCTATGAAACCATTCAAGAAAGCACTTTTAACATCCATTTGAAAAAGCTTGAAACCCTTGGATGTTGCAAATGCTAAAAGAATGCGAATGGCTTCCAATCTAGCTACTGGAGCAAAGGTCTTTTCAAAGTCTAAGCCCTCTACCTGGGAATAACCTTGAGCTACTAGTCTAGCCTTATTACGAACAACCAACCCATCCTCACTTTGTTTATTTTTGAAAATCCATTTTGTTCCAATAACATGAGAATCAGAAGGACGCTCAACTAAAGTCTAGACTTTGTTTCTTTCAAAATTTTCAAGCTCTTCATGCATGGCATTGACCCAAGAAGCATCAGATAAAGCATGGGTGATATCTCGGGGTTCAAAAGAAGCGACAAAAGCAGAATGTGCATGAGAATCAAGAGAATAAACCGAGCGAGTGACTCGCTCTTGAAGATCCCCAATCATCCGCTCAGTGGATGTTGTCATTGAATGCGAAGAGGTGCTCCCGTGCGAAGAGGCCTCTACCTCATGAGTTGTCGAGGTAGGAACAGAGCCAATCGATCGTCGGTGGGGATAGGAGGAGGTCGCCACCAAAATCAAGTAGTAGTAGCAGCTCTCCACCCTCTCGAGGGTAGCCGGAGGATGGTTCGGTTCCTCATCCTCGAGTCATCATCGACGAAGATGCTTCCTTGAATTTCGTGAACTGTGTACCAAGCATCGGGTCTAGTACTGTGACTAGCCTCATCAAAAGTGACTTCGCAAGTCTCAACAATTTTGTTAGTATCAACATTAAAAACACGATAGCCACGAGAATGAGCAGATATCCAAGAAATATGCCATCAAAGCATCTAGACTCAATTTATCAAGGTTGCCATGTTTAAGAATGAAACACTTGCAACCAAAAATCTTGAAATGAGAGACTTTGGGAGAATGACCAAATCTAAGCTCATAAGAGGTCTTCCCAACCACGATCTCAAGAAAACCCTATTGAGATATAACAAGCAAGAGAGATCGCCTCATTTCAAAATGTCCTAGGAGTAGAATGCTCATCTAACATGGTCCGAGCCATCTCTACAAGGGTTCTGTTCTTCCTTTCTACCACACCATTCTCACTGGGAACTCGGGAGAAGAAAACGATGCTCAATTCCCTATCGGTGAAGAAGATAGAAAAGAAGAATTCTTGAATTCATCCCATTGTCACTCCTAATGGCTTTTAAAGCTCCAGTATATCAACAAAGAATTCTAAGGACCAAATCTCTAAAGAATCCAAATGTTCGCCCTTAGAAGCGAGAAAATAAACCCATGAATACCGGAGTAATCATCCACAACAACCAAAGACATACCATTTCCCACCACCGATCAACTCTAGAAGGACCAATCAGATCTAAGTGAAGAAGTCATCCCGGTCCATCACCATTACCAAGGTAAGAGGTGGGTGGGAAGCGACACCATCTTACCATGTCTACAGTGGCGAGCATACAAGATCTCTAATGACCTTCACCTTAGGCAAACCTCTAATCAAGTCCTTGCAACCGACTCTGCACAAATGATCAAAACCTATATGCCCAAGTCTACGATGCCACAAAACAAGGTCATGAGAATCAGAGGCTACAAGACACCTAGGACTGAAACATAAGAGATAATCAAATTAGCACAAAAGATCTTCTCAAACTGAGATCTTAAAAACAAGCTCACCCGAGGAATCTAGAACACTACACTCTCCACTTTTAAACTTCACTTCTAGACCCTCATCAAGTAGCCGAGAAACAGATAGAAGATTATACCTCACCACTTACCAAAGCGACGCCTTTAAGCATGAACTTGTCGTTGACGCGCAAGGTGCCCTTTGCAATACGGTCCCGGTAGAAGCATCCCCAAAGGTGATCAATTCGCTGTTATGATGCACGTGTGAGGGAGGAGAACCATCTAGAATCTCCGGTCATATGTCGAGAACACCCGGAGTCCACAAGCCATATGTCCTCCTTCCTCGCACGACGGACCTAAAAGCACAATCGAAAAACATCCGTGCCTCAAGATCGGGTTAGTGATAAATGATCTAGGAATCCAAAGATCGAGAAGCACGATGTCCGGGAGCAGCAGAGAGAAATAGCGTAAACATGATCAGGAATGAAATCATAAGGATGCACATGAGAACCACCTAGACCTCTCCGAAACGATCTACCAAAAGATCGATACTCCCCCTGTCTAGGTGCTACCCGCGGTCTCTCCTCACGATGTCCTAATCCAACATGCTGCCTAGACCCACCACAAGAGTCTACAAAGTTCTCTATAAATCTAGGCCTATATGTGTTGTGATAAACAGGCTGCCTAGCTCTAGAGACTACAAATGAGAAGGGACTCTCTAATGGATCTCAGACGCCATCCTCTCTTTTCTCTCAAGTTTTGCTCTCTCGAAGCGTAACTCAACAAGATGGCCTTCTTTCTTGCGAAGGTGCAATGGTATCGACCTTTGAGAGGTCTGCATGCACGAGTAAAAGCACCTTTCTTGCCGTAAAGAGTTTGAGCAAAACCAATGGATTTGAAAACAACCCCGGATGGCTTAGGAGGTTCTAGCTCAAACTGACCATTCTTCACAACTCTAGCAATCCTAGGAGGGGTTTTCTTGGAATGCTCTAGGGGATTGAAACCTAGACCGCTATTTTTCACGCTCACCTTGGATTGATCAAGAATCATGTTGAGTTTCTTTTTCCCGCTTGAAAACTTCTCAAGAGTCACCTTGAGGTAATCATTCTCTTTAATTAAACCTTCACATCTAGTGCACTTGCTAGACTTGATTACCTCATTACGCTTACTCTTAAGAAGGGCCACTTCCACTTTGAAGGCCTCACAAGACACACAATAGGATTCCTTAATCCTATTCAACTGCTCCTTAAATTTGACTCTAAATGCCTCTTGAATCAGATTAATCATGGTTTCAACTCCAGCATTCAAAACACAAGAGTTAGAATCAATAACTTTCTTAGAAGCAGTAAAAGACATAGATTTTTCAATTTTAGCCTTTTCTTCAAGAGTCTTGTTTAAGGTTTCAATCTCTATTGTAAGCTTGGGACAATTTTCATAAGATGCAGCTCTAGAGTAAACAACCATTTCAGTCATCTCTTGCATCTTAATCCTATTATTCTTACAATGAGAGCATGTGTGACTAGAATCAAATTTTTGCAATTCCTTCAGGGCGCTATCCAATTTTAATTCAAGTAAAACACAGTTCGAGCAAGTTAAAGGAATAGCTTCCATAGCAGTCACATCAAGAGAAATGATATCTAAGCAAACAGAACTAGACTTGAGAGATTATAGTTCATCAAGAGCATCTTTTAGTTGATTAGCAACAGAAGAATGAGCAGATTTCAAGCTTGTCAAATCTTTAAGCAAGCTAGTGCAGGAATCACAAATATTTTCAGGATTGATAGATTTAAGCCTAACAACTTCTACGTTCAAATTATCAATCATAATATCCTGCTTCTTAATCATTTTTACTTGCTTATGCAATTTCGCTCAAAGAAGCACCAAAGCCCTTTTCATATCAAGAATTGAAGGGCATACCTCATCGATCACTAAAAGGATCCTCGCTCGTTGGAGGAGTCGCCGTGGTTGTTCTTGGCCATGAAACACATGCCGGTGAAGTCATGAGCCTTCTTCTTGCCACGGAATCACTCGCCGCCCTCCGCTTCCGAGTCCACATCGCTCATATTTACATTCTCTAGAGCGGCAGGACCCTACCGACAAACTTGCGATAGTTTGTCTTCTTGGGTTTTGCATCCTCTCCGGGATATCTTCGTGTCTCCTTCTCCTCCTTGCCCTTTAGCTTGGGCATCTCGAACGAATGTGGTTTGGCTCACCACATTCAAGCACGTGATAGGTCCACTTCTCCTCCTATTCCTCACCTTGTTATACGCTCTGTGAATTTGGTGAATAGGAGGGCTAAGTCATCCTCGCGCTTTCTCAAGTTGCTCATCGCTAAAGAATGTAAAGCATATAATGAAAAACCGATGAGCTACAATCAAGAGACTCAAGAACAACCCTTGGATTTGTCGACCACTAATGCCATCGACTGTGTCTTGGGAGACGCGAGATAAAATCAATCTCATGCGCCTTCAACCTCGAGTAAAGCTTATCCATGGTAAGCTCACTCATGACAAGTTGTTGTCATTGATGGAAGTGATCTTCATTCCCTGCACTTTCACATCAAGAGCACCCAAAAGTCAAGCGTGCATTTTCGACTCGTAAAATACCAAGTCAACAATACGAGATCATGAAGAATCTTAGAGAATCTTCCCACACCATCCAAAGACTCACCGTGCCTTTGCTCGATCTTTGAGTATACTTTCTTGAGCCGGTTCTTTCTCACTTCCTTGATCGCAGATGGACCCTTCATGATAGTCACAAAGAGTCCGCCAGATCTCGTGAGCAGACCGCAAGTGAGCAACACGCCAAACTCGATCGACTAAGGCCTTGGATCAAATAATTCCGAGCCTTGTCGTTGGCCTCCACATCCGAGCGATCATATCGCCATCTACCGGCACGACATAAGGATTTTTCACCTTAAGCCAAATAGCGTGCCCTTGAGCCTCGATATATGCTTGCATACGAGCCTTCCAATATGCAAAGTCAACTCCATCAAAAATATGTGGCTTGGTTGAGTAAAGACTTAAGATCTATCGCCATGGCTCCAACTATCTCGCCTAAATCTATGAGAAGAGCTAAGAAGATCAAGACACGCACGGAAGCTCGATACCACTTGCCAACCACCGACACAAGGTCGACTAGGGGGTGAATAGCAAATGATCGCTTTCAACGAGCAACTTTCTCGCCTAAATCAAATTCAACACGAACTTTACTCCTTTAGCTATGAAAAAATCAAGCTAAGAAGATCGAATTTGATCCAACTTTGATTCAACCAATGAAGGAATAAGTCCATTATTCGTCCCTCAACTATACCCGATGATTAATTTTGGTCCCCGAACTTAAATACCGGATATAGCCCATACCGCAAATTGTGTCCTCCGATCACCGGTTTGGGCCGACGCCATCCACGCCCGACGAGTCGACACATATGCCCCGACGGCTCTTCTAGGAGAATCGAACTCTCTCTCTCTCCCTGCTCCTTCCCCTGCTCCTTCTCGCCTACGCGGCGCCTCTGGCCCCATCGGCCGAACTGCTTGAATTCGTGTCGATTCCACGCGCCATCGGTGAATCCGCACGATTTGTCCCCAATCGCTTCTTGGTCTTTCCTTGAATTCGATGTCGATTCTCGCGCTATGGTTGGGTTCATTTCTTGGGCTTGGTCCGGTTTCATACGATTTGCTCGGGAAAATCCGCGCTTTGGTGCCTCCAAGCCGAATTTCTCGATTTGTGTGTTTTATGAGTCAAAAGGTCGCCTCTTTGGTTTTCTTCAGTGATTCTTCCCGATCCGTGTAGTTTCTTCTCCGCTCGATTGCTTATTGGGATTTGGTCTTTCTCACGATACGCTAAGGGAAAGCAATTCCTTCCGGTAACGCTTGAGCTGACTTTTCGTACATTTCCACGCTTATTTGGTCCAAGAAAGCTCCAATTTCTCTCCTTTTCCAATCAATTTCTCCGATCCGCTCCGCCCGCATCTAATTTTTCTTCTCGGGTTTTGGGTCTACGCCTACACCGATTCGATCAAGAAAAAATCATTGATTCTCCACTTCGAGCTGAATTTTTTCGCAAGAACTCCATTTATTGCTCTTACTATCGCGACCGCATCGTGGCATATGACAGACCCGGTCGAGTCGGGAGGCCGACTCACGGTCCACGCCTAAACCGCTCTCATGATCGAAAAAGTCAAGCCCTAATCCAAAACCAAAATTTGATCATCTGTTTTGATTCAACCAATGAAACTTGACCAAATTTCGAGCACACCTCCCTAATGATATTAGAGACCTATTTCTAGCGACGATCCTTCAGATCCACTTCGCAGAATCGATCTCTCAAGGATTTAACAAAGAAGTGCACAAACCCTAGAATTACGAAAAACTTTGATTCAAGACTTGCTAGTGGGGGTTGATGGTCTAGATGATTCTAGGAGTATTCCCACACATCAAAGCAAGACACAAAGGGTCAAGAGACCAAGCTTACACACTTGAATCAAGGAAGCACCAAATTCATCCAAAAGAAAGAAGAACACAAAAGGGAGACAAATGATCTCTCAAGCAAGCATCACAAGATTGATTGATCTCACAAGATGCTTACAAAGCCACTCCCTCAAGGAGGACAAGAGCTCACACAAGGAGCACACACTTTTTCCAAACCCTAGCTCTCTTCTCCTCTTCTCTCCAAACCCTAGAAAAAGCAAGAGAGGCTCAAATGAATGCTTCAAGGGGGTTTTACATCTCCCCCCTTCTATTTATACTAGAGGCCTAGGGTTTCACTTTTGGGACCCACTCACACATGGGACCCACACACACATAACTATTGAAGCAATCGCCTGCTTCACCACGTGTAGGTTGATCAGCGGTTCCCATCACGTCGCCAAGCCTCTCTTGTCCGAATCCCATCGGAACCTCCCAGAGACTCGCACCGACTTCCGCACCGTCTGATCCAACCAGCTATACCGAACTACCCGTTCGATCCATCTTGCCCATCCTGCACCATGCTTGAGTCACACGACCTCACCCGGTATCCATGATCGTTCTGGACCTCAGCTCTCCAAGCGTAGTCCCGATCCACCTCACCGTTGACGTCGCAGACCTGCAAGCCACCTGCACAACAATAGACAACCAAATCGTTTCCGGGAACAAGTTCTTCACAACTTGACCCACGTTAGTTCCGCAATGCAATATGCAACAATAAAGCATTGAACTCCATACAATAAACACAATCAAATCAACTCAATGCCAACTTGGCTAACCTCCAAGTCATCGGCGGTCTGACCGGCCCACAAGGCCGGTCCGACCGATTTCAGGCCGGTCGGACCGATCCCACAACGGCGGTCGGACCGCCCGAAAGGACTTAGCAAAATTTTCAGCGTGAAAATCCGAAACCTTCTGGAATTTTCAACTCAATAGAACTTTTGACTGGGAGCTCCAAAGATGATGTGACCACATACAGGAGACTCCCCTCACTTGCCTACATAACCTATTTTTGGCTCAGCTCCAAAAACCATTTTTCAAATTACCGGTCGGACCGGCCACCATGGCCGGTCGGACCTCTCCACGGGCGGTCTGACCGCCCGACACAACCGTCGATCGATCATGGTCCGACAAATTTTGGAGCAAACCCGAAAACGCGAGATTTTGCAAACCAACAACGCCATTGCCAATTGACTCATCATCCTGAGATCGTGCACATATCCTCACGATATCCACATGCTACTCGGCCTTCTTATCGTGGGAGCTACTGTTTCCTCGTCGTACGCACCTGCCAACTAGGACGATGACCTGCTGGCCAGGTTTGAGGCGGTTCTTCTGCCAAGGCTGTGGTGGCGTACTTTATCTTTCCAACACGACAGAGGCATGGCCCACCTCTGCAGTGGCTTTCGCAGTTCTGGGTATATATGCGATCCATTTTCCTTGTATAGCGATGCACTATCCTTTCCATATGACAGATTTACTGATTATTCGTTTGTGCACAGGTCGAGCGGACGGTCCCAGAGCCTACCAAGTACTAGGTGTCGTGGCACCTTGAGGCATACTTGCTTTGGCTGTTCGGTTGGGTACTATTTACCAGCGACAGGACTCCATTGACGCCCACCTTGTGTGGTACGTGAGGGCCATCGCCGATGGGAGGAGGTACAGATCAGCTGGAGATCACCGTACTTTCCACAACGTACCACGGCATGTGCGAGGCGTGCTGCTAGACGAGGTCGACCTGTGGCCTCACAGACCGCCCCCTCCTGCTGCACCTGTGGTCGTTCAAGCATTTCCCCCTCAGACGACCCGTGCTGCTCGACACTAGTTAGTACCGCGCGGACATGTACCATGGGAGCGCGGTGGACCAGCCGACCTCAAGGTCCCTTTGGTGCCATAGATGTGTCTGTACTCTCCTGAATATGTACTTTAGTCGTATTACGAGTCATCCTTTGTAACTACTGTTCTGGCTCGTAGGCACAGTTTGCACCCGTGCAGGTCACACGTGTGTACGGATACTTCGTCGAGCAGCTCGACCGCCTCTCCGCTAACGATGTTGTCTTATTTTATGTGATGTTATTCTAAATATATCCCTAGTTGGATGTCACTGGTCGGAACACTAGTGACTTATCAACCAACACAGGTATTGATTGATAACTATGTTTCACCGGCCATGACTATAGGGATATCGAATCAATAATGTGAACACATATTAGAGAGCATGATGTTGGATTGACCCACCTTGATACACTATTTAGATTGTTATAATTTTATGTGTTATCAGTTGGTCTCAAGCAATGATAATGTGTAGTCCTTAGACCTAAGATCTGTATGGTTTCCTACATGTGTAATATTACTCTTAGGGGTTGCTAAACGCTGCTCCGTAACTGGGTAGTTATAAAGGTAGCTTTTGAGTATGTTATGAAATATGCGGATGGATGTGACTAGTCGGATATGGGATTTGCCCCTCCTAACATAACAAGAGAGATATCTCTGGGCCCCTCGATGTGGTCGGATAAAAAAAGTATATGGCCATGCCACTAGTAGTCAAAGACTCGACCACATGAAGTAATTCGTCGTTTGATCGAGAAAAAATTGAACATTCTATGGATGACAAATCATCTCACCTAGAGTTCAACCAGATATCATGAGGCAAAGGGAAAATACGCAAGTAGGTCGTTCAGTTAGACCAGATACTGACTGATCGTATGGAGATACGAGCTGGTTGTAGACTGGTTGAACATAATCACTAACTAGTCATAAACTGGTCATAAGGAGTTACGAACAGATCCTGACTAAATATGAACTAGTCGTATAGAGATAGGAGCTAGTCGTAAGTGATAAGAACCTAGTTTTAGATCATATTGCGTTAAGGTTCATCCAATATAATTTATGTGTATTCGGGAATCGTTATGTCCTGCTAGGAACTGCTAACGTCATGGTCGAAAAGGTGTTTCTGAGTCACAACTGATTACGCAAGAACCTACCGGGTCACACACTTAATGGGTTGGAACAAACGAGTTCAGATAGGATCCGTCTTGGGCTATATATAAGGGGATGCATGAGACTATTGGGAAAGAAAGACAGATGACGTGAGTTGCTCCATTGAAACCCTAGCCACCATCTACTCGAAGACCCTGCTGTGCGAGTTGGTGCTAGCACTCCAGTGTACGACGCTCCACCCCTGGACGTGTGGATACCGTAGAGACACTACTGCGGTTGCTGTCGCACTAGAGGAAGATCCGCGATCTTCGCGAGGAGTGTCAAATTGTGCTGGAGGAGGCAATCAACACCGAGGACGCTAGACGATCGACTACGACCACTACAACAAGACGCTCAACGTTGGATCAGGCTACTCCAACTATTCTTTTGATGCACTGTGTGTCAAGTGGTAACGATCTATGATCTCTTGCTGGCATGGCATCCTTGTTTATGTGGTACAATTTTTGAATTGCTAGCTAGTGTAGCCTACCCGTATCCCTTCACGCTCACCAGCGTCGAGAATGACTCAAGCGTTCCTGTGAAACCAAGGAGCGATGAAGCTCGGGTATACGCGAAATGGAATGTGGGCGAGCTGAGAAATACGATGCATGCTCTATTGCTTTTGTAGCTTGGATAATTGAGCAAGAATAACGACGAGACACCAGTGGTTCTGTAACACCCCAAAATTTTTTTGAATATATAATAAAAATAAATGGGAAACTAATTTTGTGCATATTCTATATGGAAAACTATTTATGCATGATTTTTGAACTCTTTGTATAAAGCAAATAATAAAATATCATACAAGCAGGAACTTGTAAGAATTGTTGATAAAATCACACAACAGATAAAATCCTAAAAAATTTACAAAAGAAACTATACACTGTTAGAAGCCCTCACAAAAATTTCATAAATGTTGGATCCAGTTTGATAGGTTCAAAATTTTGGCAAAGACTCAGCCAATTTTGGAAATTCCAAAACTATTTTTGAATTTCTACTCGCCCTTTGGGCTGAATCCGAGCCAGCCCAAAATCCTTCGCCAGGCCCAGCCCATGCTAGCACACGCGCTCCCTCTCGCTGACGTGTTGGCCCAATCGTTAGAGCCCTTCGTCCACCTCGCCTTCACCCTCGCTCGTCAGCGCGCCCTCCCCAACTACGCCCTCTCGCCCGCAGTTTTCCCTTACCGCCCACCATTTTTGCACCTCAACTACCTCCATGACCTTTGTCTATGCTGCCTACCTCTTAATGGCACTCAACCCTCGCCCTGGCGAAAATGCCAAAGCGAGCCTGCGTGATTCTCGCCGCAGTCACATTTTCTCGCCGCTATTCTCACGCACTACTCACTCGTACTTAAGCCTCCGACCATGTCACAGAGTCCCTAATGCCATTCTCGCCTCCCACCAAGAACCAGAGCTTCTCGCTCCTTGGTTCGACAGAAATGAAAGCGTCGCTCTCGACATCGGTGAGCAAGCCTCCCAACGCTATTAGCTCTGGTGAGCTTCCTTTCCCTCGCTACCTACGTTACAGTGCGCCTCTTACCTCACTGATGCTTTTTCTTTGCTTAATATTGCTTTGGGAACCCCATAGCGTGAACACACCATCGTCTTCTTCACCTCCGGCGCACACTCCACCCTGGACCGGTCGAACCCAGGAACGAAGGACCCCAGATTCTCTGTATTTCATACACTAGTCCAGCAATAGCTAGTGTATACAGTAAAACAAAAGTGGTAGCAAAATTATATCACATCTCTATTGAACATTATTGAAAGTTTATTACATTTTGGGCACAAGGCCAAATAAAACACACAGTGGAAAGCAAAACAATTAGGTAGGCCACATGATTCGCCACAGGCAATCGTCTAGGGACGCGGCCTAGTCCTCCAAGTCCTTACCTTCTTGGTAATAATCTTCTCCTGAATAATTGCATTAAGCAAAAGAGAGCACAACAACTGTGCTTGCAAGTTACACCCAATTAACACTAACACATGCTGGATAATATCAAACGGAAAGGTGTATGGTTATTTTGCAGAAAGCTACATTTTTATGTTTAAATACTCTTACCATGTTCAAGGCAATTTTTAATCCATAACTAAAATCAAAATTTAAATTGATAATTTTATAGTGGATAACCTCCAAACATGAAGGTGAAGGATATCCTCCTATCACATGGCTAACCATCCAATTTTACCATAAGATAAACCATCTTAATTCTATTTGCTAAATTCATTTAAAAAATCAAAACCATCTCTAATCCACGAAAAGCTTTGTTCAGCACGTCCATGACGATGGACACGGCTATTTGAATAGTTTCTACTTTGTAGAGTTTCTACAGCTTTAATCACAAGAGATAATCAACTTTCAATGTCGACCATGACATGCTTCCAAAGGCGTGCGACAAACTGATTATCATAAGACTGTTACAATGCTCTAATCCAATACAGTTATGCCCGTTAAGGTGTCACCTCCATTGGGCCACCAACTCGCCGAAAATCTCCCTCTTGCACCAAATGGGAATTTCTGTCTACTTGACACCCGCACATCCAAATGACACAACTAGCAAAGGAGTGTTGCAAATTATTAAGCCTGGTCTGTCCCATACAAGACTTGTGGTAGTATGTTAGGGCTTTACAAGCTACAGCTCGTGCATCGGTCCTTAACTGACTTGGACAACTTCCAATAAATCCTGTGAACCTCAATCATTCCCGAATAGATCCCGTGCATAAATCTGCACCCGCCACCTATCCATTTTTCCCAAGTTTAAACCAGTTTTAATTTTATTTTTTGGGTCAAACCATTTTCTAAAATTTCTATGGTAAGGCAATACCATAGACTCAATTTAAATCAGATTAGAATAATTTGGCTAAACTCCCCAAATCAAGATTTTGGTCTAAGTATTATCATATAATTTTTTTTAATATATTTGATTTTAACTATGGTGACAAGGGAATGACTATTCAAACATCAATATTGGCAATACAATGGAAATAGATTAACTACAAATTTAAACCAGGAATTAAAATTAACTTTAATAGAAATACGCATGCAATAATAATTTAAAACAAAATTAATTAATTTAAAATAATAGGATTAATATGGTCAAAGATATAACTTGCCTTGCTCGTAGGGCTCTTCTTCTCCTAATTCAAATTCCCTCGAGTCGTCGAAATTTATACGCGAAAATACAAAAAATTCAAACAATAAAAATAAATTCAAATGAAAATAGACATGAACTCCAAATTAAATAATTTTAGTTTCGTTGGCTAGATCTTGAATTTAGATGATTTTAGACATTTGAATCATCTAAATCGGAGCTCGTACGAAGGAGAACGAGCCCCTCAAAGTTTGAATCCTAAAAAAAGATTTTTCTGGAATTTCTTGATTTATTTTTCTAAAGGGAATTCATTTTATGATGCATGCAGACTTCAGCGGCCGATAATAAAATTTTGGTGGAATTAATTTTCTAATGGAAATCATTTTCTATCTATAACATGTGGGCCCTCGGTCAATGGACCAGTTCCACGGTCTGGTCAAAGTCCATGGTGGACTCGGTGCATAAACAGTGCAGCCACTGATGTAGGCATTGGCGGAAACGCCATGCGGCGCTGACTCAGCTCGTGGTGATGATGTGGCGCTGACTCGGCGCAAACGTGGTAGTGACATGGATGAACATGTCAGCCCGTGACTGGTGGTACTAGAGCGACGTGCTCGCCGGTGCTACACGCCACAGCTAGGCTAATGGATGAGCACAAAAGAGAGGATATTACAGTGAACTCGATGCTTACTGAAACGGCAGCGTAACGTGATAAGCTCGCCGGCGATGAGGAGATATGTGGCGGTGGTTTTAGGGCAGGGAGGACGACGTGGCTCCGATGGTCTTCGGGCTGAGATAAAGTGTGCACGTGGTCGAACACGGAGTCGCGGTTCCAAAGCCAGGGTCATTGTCATCGATGAGGCTTTGCCGGTACCGAAAATGAAGGTTTACCAACCTTCGGGTGTCAACAAAAATCTCCAAAATCTTATGCTTAGAGAGAGGGGGGAGATAGGAGAGTTAGGGCACAGGAATGAGGACTTCTAGGCGGGGCTGAGGCGCGCTTAAATATGTCAAGGGTGAGGGCGGAGCGGCATAGAGCGCTAGAAGGTCCGAGTGGGACACCGGTAGAATCTTAGGGAAATCAAGGTGGAGATGGAAAGAGGGAGGCCGAAATGGGTGCGTGATTGCCTCGGGCATTTAAAGCTGACAAAATCACGTTGATTGCAGCCGAAATTGCCCCAGTTTTGGAAAGCTCCATTGCAAAGTCATGGCAGAAAGGAAAGCGAAGCCGAGGAAGGACGAGAGAAAGGAAGGTGACGATGATGTGGATGGGAGCGGGCCCACCCATAAGTGAGGCGGAGAGAGGGGAGGTGCGGGCTGTAACACCCTGACTATAAGAAAGTCAAGATGTCACCTACAACCACTACTCTTTAGAAGAATAACATCAAAACACATGTCAAGGTTAATCAAGTAGTAAGATTATACGGAAATAAGAATTCATCATCAGGATTAATCGATGGAATGGAAATAAACAATTCTGAGAGATAAGGTAGTTATGACCAAACTAGCTTATTACAATTCAACACAAGTCATTATTAACGACAGTAAAAGTCCTCAAAAGGTTTGGTTTATGGAAGTGAGTGCATCGTGATGAACTACCCTCCACAAGATCATTCTTCCTTGTCATTTACCTAAATAAAACAACAAAGCAAGAATGAGCCAAAGACTCAACAAAGTAATCAGATGTAACAATCAAACATTCCATGAACAATATATCACAATCATCATTTGAACATTTACTGGAAACGAATTTATGAATGGATGAAGTGGAATGATGCATTGAAGGAATTGGACATAATGCAGCATATACCGGTATAGCGAGTGAAACACCCGTCGGTGTTCACTTAAAGTAATCGTATGAAGAACGTTTCATACGATCATTCCAACGTGGCCCACATTGAATGGTGGACTCACGTAACATGGCCCACATTGGAATGGTGGACTCATGTACCCATTCTAGAATTGATGGGATTTTCAAGTGCCCATACTGGAATTGATGGGTCTTACAAATGTAATTTATGCATGTCATGATGTGATCCCATGGCAATATTGAATAGTACTCATAATTGAAAAGAAACACATGGTATTCATCTACAAGTACGAACAATTATAATCATTCACTCACACATCACATTTTTGCATCAAACAGAGTATACAAGGTACTTGCAGTATATCAACATCATGAACAAGGCACAAAACATTCATGTAAACAACATATCATTATGCATACAGTACTTGCCTTTGGCGTAGTGACTCGTTAGCAGGCAACGGGGGTGTTCCCACACGGGATGTCTCACCGCCTACACAAGCATGTTCCCAAAATAAGAACAACGATATAACACTGCTACCGATGTTCTACAATAACCCCTGACTATTCAATATACCGCATAGACCCAAATTGAAAATAAACTATTCTGCCAGATTTCAGCCCTTATGAGCAGCGGTACGAGAAAAAGCATATTTAATTATCTGGAACTCGAAACGACACGAAACCAGTGCCCAGATTTTCTTAACGTAACAGGCTACGAAACTCTAGTTGATGGTAAACTCTAATTCGGCCAATACAGAGGTCTAACCATCCAATGAAAAACTTTAACTGCAGTCTGCCCAGAATTCAGAACAGCCATAAAGAAAAGGCTCTAACTTTTAAACCACTGATCCAAATAAAGTGATTTTTATCAGCCTGGCAAGATGGTGAAATTATCTTCAAAAACCTAGTTGGGTGGCTGACCTGATTCTGACTCTAACTAGATCAAAACCTAGGTGCAACCGACTATACCCAGCATTTCTGGCAGACAGACCAGCACGTAGTAAAACAGTCATAACTTTTAATCTACTGGGTGAAAATTCGTGATCCAGGTGCCAAAAGAAAGCTAATGAAATAAGGAACAAAACTCTAGAAGGCGAAGACATCCAATTCTGCCTCTAAGATACCCAAAACCGAGTTACAACGTACTGGACAGAATCAATCTATTAACCGAATCAAAACGAAACTACAAATCCAATCGGATCCTCAATTCTAATAGAATCAAACAACGAATCGGAGGTCTAATTACCCTTGTAGACCAGTAAAACGACGAAGATCCGCTGCACACGGGTCTTCCTCGCTTCTCCTCTCTTTCTTCTCTTAGGGCCGGCCACCGGGAGACGAACGAGCGGCGTCGACGGCGGCGGGGAACGGAGTTGATGGAGGGGACCTTGAGGAGGAGCGACGGGGATCACCGGAGTTGGAACCACCGCTGCGAGGGAGCACCAAGGGGCAGCAAGGAGGCCGGTTTGGGGGAGAGGAGGAGGCGGCCAAGGGGGAGGGGGAGATGCAAGTGGCGGCTAGGGTTTGGGGGAAGTGGCGCCCCCCCCTTTTGGCCGGCCTCCTCATGGGCCGGCCGGCCCCCCTCTTGGGCCTCCTGGGTCGCGGACAGCGGCCCAGGTTGACGAGAATTAACAATTACCCCCTCCGCTGATTGGAAAATTCGACAAAAACTGATTCTTTTACTCTCTCCGACTTCTTTCTTTTTACCGATTCGGTTCCGGAAAGTTTTAAATCTCGATTTCGAATAACAATCCTAGACAATCGAAATGATACAACCTAACTGGTTATATGAGGTATTACACTCTATCCCCCTTAGAAAAGATTCGACCTCGAATCTACGCACCAATCTACTCGTAAGGAAACTGCGTCTGTAATGAAACAACGATATAACAAGCTTGGAATTGCTCAGATACTCGCTTAACACTCGAGCACACCGCACGATACGCGTTTCGTGATAAGGACCCGGGACGATCAACGCGATAAGCCAACGTCCTAATTTCTACAACTTTCAAAAACGAAGAGAATCCAACTAGAAATAGAGAGTCCTCATCGCATCCACGTAATGCTAACTCTCATCAAAAGGTTAGATTCCAAATTTGACAATTTATCTCGAAAATCAATCCATTTTACAACCAAAGGAGAAGTACTCAAACGCCTTAAACCAAAAACTTGCGGTTTGTCTGAATTTGGAAAGAATCAACACGCCAACACAACACCATCTCAAATTGCAGAAAACACAAGTCAACGACACAAAACTCAAACGAGAATCAAGAAAACACATCATTATCCCACGAATCAACCTTTGCCACAGTGCCTCGCTTCTAGGAATAAAATTTCTCTCGAACCTTGAAATTCGAATTCACTGACTACCACATGAGCTAAAACCTCTTAGTTAAACATCCTCAAATTATACTCAAACTGAATTAAATCATCCACACCATTGTGAAGAGACTCTATGAAATCTACTGGATACACTAGGTAATACAGAATCGATTTGATTGAAAGCGTCCATAACACCACAATAGTAGGCACCACGCAATCACATTATCTTCAATTTCCAAAAACAACAATTCAAGATCCTTAGCACGCACGGACATGTACTACATCAGAAGAGTTATATCAAAGACCATTCATGGCTCAGGAAACTCTATTATCCCACTTCCTCTACGCACAATCATCGTGTAACCAATGGTCTAGCATAACAATGCAAACCCAGATTTAACCTCCAAGATCTCTACCACAAATTTCAATTATAACATATAGGGAAATCAACGGATTGACTCTCCAACATTTTCCCCAATTCTAACATACTCACTCAATTGCATACTTAGAAATTTCTCACCAAATCTCGCAACATTATCCAATTGCGTTGCTCTATAGAAGTAATCAAGGTTTCCATACCTTCGATAATCACCGACCATTCAATCATGAACTGAAGTTCTGAAGTTTCACTATACCATAGGTTCTACTCCGTCGTAACACTTTTCAGACTCACTTCGAAACCAAACATTCCAGGTGAATTAATTTTTCCCCAAGAGATACAGATCAAAACCATTCTACATTCTACTACTCCTCCAGTAACTTGGTAGCAAAATATCACCGCTACGATTACTCATCTACCACCAAACAGTTGCCAAAATTAGCCTTTGCAAACACTTTGCAACCCAAAACTGTGATCCTTTCTCAAAAGGAAGAGGCGAACAAAGATAAGTTTATTCACACAGAAAGACGTTGCTCATCACGGCGAGCAGGAAACCAAAAGAAATATTCTAATAAAGGTGATCTTGGAAAACAAAAACTGAGTTCATAAATGGAGGCACACATCCCTCAAAAGAGAATAGCAAATAACAATGACTCGAAAGAAAGATATTACGCTTGAAATTCGCCATCTCTTGAGCGGAAAGAGCAACAAATTTAGGACGCTTCAAATAACCACAAGATTTAAGTAAGAATCGATAAGATCCTTCAACAAAGCCACCTTGCTCAAATAGCAGTTCATCTACTTGGGAAACACGAGATCCAAATGTTCTCACCACAAAACTTGAAACATTCACCTTTACAGATTTCACTAAAGCAAACGGATTAACTTCGCCTCAAGAGATCAACGAAAATATTCTTTTATTGCAACCTCACTTTGCGAACTCAAACCAAGGAACCTTTCGGACTAAATCACACGAAATCTTTAAAGAACAATAGGTTAATCCAATTCCTCAAGTTACCCAAAATAATCTCGCTACAGCTGATTCACGAGCTCCAAGGTACCATGAAAGCTAAACTTGAAATATTCTTATTTGAACGATGTCACCAAAGGCGATCAATTTACTACAAGTAATAACATCAAGCTCACAACCACATTTAGAAAACATTTCAAAGACCAACGCGAAAAGAATGGGTTGAATACATCTCAAAAGAAGAGGCACGTGAAAACGCTTTTCACCAACGGGAAATCACTTACCACTGTAATGAACACAGAACCAAGGGGAAAACCAATTAGGCAATGAACTCATTGAACATAGGTGGAGTCCACAATTGAAAACATAAGCCTCGCAAGAAGAGAATGTCGGATCTTTACGGATAAGAACAACGAGCATTCAAGATTAAAACGCCGCATCATCAAGAACCATTATAACTTTGCAACGAATCGCTTTACGCGCAAACTTCGCTTATCATAATAAACTTGGACCTCCAAAGAGGTCATGAACACAAAACTCGAAATTGAATCATTTTAGAAACATCAAGAAATGTGGTTAAACTTCTTTCTCTATAAAAGAATCAACCTTATTCTCACATTACTGATCATATCAATAAACCTTCTAAAGGAAACATGACAAATCGGTTATAGAAATTTTCAGCATCAAATGGAGTTGTAATAACAACTTGTTCTCGAAAAGGAACCTAGTACGAATGCCACAAAGCTGAGACAAACCTCTCACACAACACCACGAAACATTAGAAAGAGGTCGCGACACTTTTCCTTTTCAAAGGGAGGTTATAAACTCCAACACTCCAACTACTCCAAAAGAATTGAACTAAGTCGAAATTTCTTCAATAAACTTAGTAGAAGATAATTCCCGTTATCAACATACCAAACGGTTAATCAGGTCCCCTTAAACAACAAGAGAGATAGGACTCTTACAAAAAGAATGATCTTGTTAATAATATCGTGTACAAGTAGCAAAGAAAGCTCAAGAATCGTAAAGACAAGAATTGTTTTGAAAAACATCTAGGGACCAATAGGAACCCGTAGCCAACCAGTTTGTTTGATTACCATCTCCAACTTAATCACCACAAGGCACCCCAAAAGGGTTTTAACACTAATCCTCAAACAAGAGATGCGTTAAACTTCAAGACGCGGAATGATCCAAAAGAAATACATGGAGCCAATGCTTCCTCGTGTTAATGAACTTGCAACAGAAAACTCTCATTATACAAACTATCAAACGAGTAAACGAGTCGCTATTTTCCAATGAGAAGGAAGGAACAAACATAGAAATATCAATATTGCCAACTGTCGAAGATCATTTAAAATAAAAGAAATTCAACACCTGAAAAAAATAATAATATTTTCAGAGAACCATTAAAGACCTATTGGATCTCATCACTACCATGAATCATGAACCTAAGAGAAATTCATCAACTACCACCGGACAAGAATTTGTCAAAATCAGAAATCAAGGAAGAGAACCACTGTCTAAAGCATCCCAAAAAGAAATATGCAAGATCATTGTGCACTTGATAAAGAACTTACAAAAGAAATCTGCCAATGCCCGAAACCCCAAGCGAACACACGGGTTGAATTTTCCAACAGGGGTAAAACAGAACTTCCATGAAATGGTAAATCTTGCAATTTTAACTACGCTCACGTGGAGCAGAAATATCACAATAGTAGAAAGAACAATAATTGTTTCAAAGAACGCTCGAAATCTACTAGAGATGGCCCACTTCATTATAACACCTCCATTCAAAAGAAATTCACGAACTATCGTAAACTACAACCGTAAAACCGATACAAACTTGAGAAGGACAACAATTTCATCAAGGAGCTCAGGCTCAACACAAAACTATGGAACAGGGGTAAGAACTTCTCTACTATTACAACACGAACAGTGGTGTAGCCTGGCAAAACCCAGGACGACAACCACAGACTCAGCTGCTTGACGTCCGCTACCGATACGCATAACTAAGGCAATCAATTATGAATATATAGGATCATCTCATGACAATCATAGAATAATTCATAGATATATAGGATATCGCAACACGTCATAGATTAATAACAAGAAAGATAGTACGTAGCAATTCTATACCATACAACATAATGAACAACATCACTAGAAATGCGAAACAATGGATTTCCCAAACCCCACCCATCAGTACAAGGTGTCATTTTAATAACTTAATTACCACGGACCTAAAGCCCGCTCGATACCAATCGTAACACCACGACTATAAGAAAGTCAAGATGTCACCTACAACCACTACTCTTTAGAAGAATAACATCAAAACACATGTCAAGGTTAATCAAGTAGTAAGATTATACTAAATAAGAATTCATCATCGGATTAATCGATGGAATGGAAATAAACAATTCGAGAGATAAGGTAGTTATGACCAAACCGCTTATTACAATTCAACACAAGTCATTATTAACGACAAGAAAAGTCCTCAAAAGGTTTGGTTTATGGAAGTGAGTGCATCGTGATGAACTACCTTCCACAAGATCATTCTTCCTTGTCATTTACCTAAATAAAACAACAAAGCAAGAATGAGCCAAAGACTCAACAAGTAATCAGATGTAACAATCAAACATTCCATGAACAATATATCACAATCATCATTTGAACATTTATCGAAACGAATTTATGAATGGATGAAGTGGAATGATGCATTGAAGGAATTGGACATAATGCAAAGATATATCAGATAGTGAGTGAAACACCCGCTTGTTCACTTAAAGTAATCGTATGAAGAACGTTTCATACGACCGTCCAACGTGGCCCACATTGGAATGGTGGACTCACGTAACATGGCCCACATTGGAATGGTGGACTCATGTACCCATTCTAGAATTGATGGGATTTTCAAGTGCCCATACTGGAATTGATGGGTCTTACAAATGTAATTTATGCATGTCATGATGTGATCCCATGGCAATATTGAATAGTACTCATAATTGAAAAGAAACACATGGTATTCATCTACAAGTACGAACAATTATAATCATTCACTCACACATCACATTTTTGCATCAAACAGAGTATACAAGGTACTTGCAGTATATCAACATCATGAACAAGGCACAAAACATTCATGTAAACAACATATCATTATGCATACAAGATTTGCCTTTGGCGTAGTGACTCGTTAGCGAGCAACGGGGTGTTCCCACACGGATGTCTCACCGCCTACACAAGCATGTTCCCAAAATAAGAACAACGATATAACACTGCTACCGATGTTCTACAATAACCCCTGACTATTAAATTACCCGCATAACCCCAATTTGAAATAAACTATTCTGCCAGATTTCAGCCCTTATGAGCAGCGGTACGATAAAAAGCATATTTAATTATCTGGAACTCGAACCGACACGAAACCAGTGCCCAGATTTTCTTAACGTAACAGGCTACGAAACTCTAGTTGATGGTAAACTCTAATTCGGCCAATACAGAGGTCTAACCATCCAATGAAAAACTTTAACTGCAGTCTGCCCAGAATTCAGAACAGCCATAAAGAAAAGGCTCTAACTTTTAAACCACTGATCCAAATAAAGTGATTTTTATCAGCCTGGCAAGATGGTGAAATTATCTTCAAAAACCTAGTTGGGTGGCCGACCTGATTCTGACTCTAACTAGATCAAAACCTAGGTGCAACCGACTATACCCAGCATTTCTGGCAGACAGACCAGCACGTAGTAAAACAGTCATAACTTTTAATCTACTGGGTGAAAATTCGTGATCCAGGTGCCAAAAGAAAGCTAATGAAATAAGGAACAAAACTCTAGAAGGCGAAGACATCCAATTCTGCCTCTAAGATACCCAAAACCGAGTTACAACGTACTGGACAGAATCAATCTATTAACCGAATCAAAACGAAACTACAAATCCAATCGGATCCTCAATTCTAATAGAATCAAACAACGAATCGGAGGTCTAATTACCCTTGTAGACCAGTAAAACGACGAAGATCCGCTGCACACGGGTCTTCCTCGCTTCTCCTCTCTTTCTTCTCTTAGGGCCGCCACCGGAGACGAACGAGCGGGCCGACGGCAAGGGAACGGAGTTGATGGAGGGGACCTTGAGGAGGAGCGACGGGATCACCGGAGTTGGAACCACCACTGCGAGGGAGCACCAAGGGGCAGCAAGGAGGCCGGTTTGGGGGAGAGGAGGAGGCGGCCAAGGGGGAGGGGGAGATGCAAGTGGCGGCTAGGGTTTGGGGGGGGGGGGGGGGAAGTGGCGCCCCCCCTTTTGGCCGGCCTCCTCATGGGCCGGCCGGCCCTCTCTGGGCCTCCGGTCGCGGACAATGCCCAGTGTTGACGAGAATTAACAATTACCCCCTCCGCTGATTGGAAAATTCGACAAAATCTGATTCTTTTACTCTCTCCGACTTCTTTCTTTTTACCGATTCGGTTCCGGAAAGTTTTAAATCTCGATTTCGAATAACAATCCTAGACAATCGAAATGATACAACCTAACTGGTTATATGAGGTAGGGCTGAGGTGGGCTGGAAACGGGTTGGCGCATGGGAAACGAAGTTGGGCCTAGAGAGAAATTCGGCCCAAAGGGAGGTTCCAGATTTTCTTTGATTTTCCTATTTTAGTAATTGAGTTAATTCAAAATAGCTTATAGAAAATAGTAATGATAGTTCAAAAATTCCTAAAAAATTCACAAAAATTCCTTCAATTATTTTGAACCTAATAAAATATTTCCATCTCATAATTGGTAATTAATTTTGCAAATAATTTATTTTTGTCTTTAAAATAATTAGGGAAAAGCTTTGAAAATTCCAAAAAATTCTAGAAAATAATTAAATTTTAATTTTAACCAGAAAAACTAATTTGGTCTGTAACAGGACCTTTGTGTTTTCGATGTTTTGGTGAGCTTGAACCTCACCTGGCCACGTCATTTTGTGTCCTATACTTCACTAATGTTTCTCCCTCGGTTGATGATGATCCACATGCAGGGAATCCCCCAAATCAACCTTCCTCCTCATTTCGGGCTGCCACAAGCCTTTTCCAGTTAGCTGCCACCTCGGTGAGTCTATGGTCGATTCCTTCTATACCTACCATCCTCAGTGTGCATGCAAACTAATGCACACCTCCTTGTAGCATCTCCATCACTACAACATGCGGTCAACGAGAGTGTCACAGCCTCAATTTCATTAAGTTAAAATTTAGATGCATCTCATAAGCATACATGTTAATTTTGGAGCATATGCACAAAATGTTGGATTTCAATAATTTAAACTCAAAATGAAACCTAGAGCTTGAATCAAAGCCACAAAAGAAAACAATGATAAATGGTTAGAAAAATCTCTAGATATTAATTTATTTAACTACTAGAATAATTATCATGAATAACTATGATTTTTCTCAATTTTTTAGAGACCAGCTTAACCTTGAGAAAAACTAAACTCAATTCATAAACATCTATTGTAATTGAATTTTAAATAAGCAATTAAATCATGAACAATGTGTTTATAAAATTTATATGGGTTCTATATAATCCAAGTAATATCTCCAAAAAAATTTAGATTTTTCTAAATTTAGTTGCTATTTTATCTCACTCGGTCAAAGGGAGAAATTTTAAATCAAAATCAGTTCACTGTTCTACCGACCCGAACCAATTTGACTTTACTTGATCGGACCTCATTGTTCTGACCGCGCCACCCTCTGACCACACCATTTTGCCTATGCCACCGACGGCCCGGTGCCACTCGTTAGCACCGCCTTCATCTCCACACCGCTTCGCCAGCGCTATGCTGCTCCGAGCATAGCAGGAGGTGGCACTGCACCGTGCATTCTCGTCCATGCAAGAGGACACCGTCTCACCACCGCTTTAGCCATCCAATCTAGTGACTCCACGAAGTGACACCGTGTTGTTTTCCACCGTGGAAGCTCCTCAAAACTCCACCGTCTTCCTCCCGGCCGAGTAGACAAGCTCGACATTTCTCTTTGCACCCTGACGTTTAGCTTCTCGTTCTTGCACCATTATTCCCCCTTTTCCATGTCATTTCCATCTTGCTAAGCTGAGCCCTTGATTTGTAGCGAATTGGCAGGAACATGACCTTGTCTTTTTGCAACTCCATAGCACATATGTGGAGCGCATTCGTGCTATCTCTCTCTCCGATGGGTTCTATCCTTGCTTAAGTGCATCATATCATGTTCTAGGGTATAGGAAGTAAAATTCCACACTCGATTTAATCAATCATTCATAGAGATCATCAAATTTTTGAGTTTCTCATCTTTCGGTTGAAAAGACCTCCTTCGTCTTCATCTCTGGTGTGGTGAGCCATTCTTTGATTCTTTGCTACACCACCATCTCTTGGGTATACTTGAACTGTCCCGATCATTCTTCTTCTCTCTCTTTCACTAGGTCATCTTGTCCACGAAGAGCCCTTGTTACCGCTGCTCGGATAACGTCGTCGGAGCATCACCAAGCTTCTCTGGTCATCTTCTTGGCTCCAATAGGTTCACTAAACTTCAGGGATGCTTATGCACTCATTTCTTTGCTTAATGCACGATCAAGTAGACGAAGCCGTATGTACCGTTGTAGCACCGCCGCACCTCGCCGTCGCGCCGCTGCTATGGCCATGCTTCAACCAGGCTCCGGCTGTGTGCAAGGGCACAAGGATTCCATTTCGGGTCTTAGTCAGTGCCGCCGTGGACCACAACGCCGGCGAGTCATCGAGCAAAGTTGCGGCCAGGTGCTTTTCTGTTCCAACAATACCTGTAGCGCCATCATTAGGAAAATCTTGGTCATTTAGTGTTTAATTATCGACATCACAAGAAAGCAATCATTTGGTGTTAAGTTAATAAAAAGGGGGCCCCGAAAAGACCATCACTAAAAGGAAAGGGTGTAGGAACCCCCCCAGGTGGAAAAAACCCCGGTTTTTCCCATGGGAAAAATCTTTTAAAAAAAGGGGAAAACCCCGGGGAATCGTAACCCCCCAAAAAACGCCAACGGGAAAGTAAAATTTTTTGATCAAATTTCGGAACCAGATTCGTCAACCCTTTTTTGTGGAAAGAATTCCGGGTAGTCCCCCTTGCCCAAAAAGGGCCTGAAACCAAGGGGGGAAAAATAAATGGAAAGGGGGGGCCATTTACTTTTACTTTTTCAAAAAATTAGGAAAAGGTTCCAAAACCCCCAAAATTTTTGAAAAAAAAAAAAATAATTTTGGTTTTATTGGGCTTTTGCTGATTTTCCTTTTTCAAAAATAAAAATTAACAGGAATTTAAGAAGTTAAAAACCAAAAAAAAACCAAAATTTACAAAAAAAAATTAAAGTCCAAAAAATTTTAAATTTTGTTGAAGGTTAAAATTTTAAAACTAAATTTTGGCCAAAATATTTTTGTTTTAGGGGGAACCAAAAAATTGCCAGCCCAAATTTCCCAACCTTCCCCGGGCCCCCCAAACAAACCCCCCCCTCCCCCCCCCCCCCAAACCCCTTTGCATCCCCCCAAATTTTGGCCCCCAAAAATCTTTGGCAAACCCCTCCCTGCGTAAAGGGCCTGGATTTGGCAAAATTTTCCCCATTTTTAACCCAAATTTTAAGACACCCTTGTTTAAAAAAGGGCCCCCTTTTCAAAATAAAGGGTAAGGTGAACCCCCCAAAACATTTTTTCCCCCGGGACTTTAGAAATTTTAATTTTCAAATTTAAAACCCCTTTAAAAAATTTCACCCTAAAAATCCCGGGGCCTACAAAAAACCCCAAATTTTTTCCAAAATTAAAAAAATTTTGCAAAAAAACAAATTTTGGGGAAATTTCCCAAAAACAAAATTTTGAAATTTTTGGGAAGCCAAAAAACCCCCAGAAATTTACAAAACCCCCTTTTCCAAAAGAAACCCGGGGCCCAATTCCTTCCCCTGGGTTTAAACTTTTTTTTCAAAGCCAAAAATCCCCCATTTTAACCCTTTAACTAACCTAAAATTTTAAAAAGGGTTATTTTGGAACTTGGGGGAAAAATCCAAACAACCCACCAATTTTTTTTTATTTAATTTCCCAAACATTTAATAAAATTCCTCCCAAAATGGAAACCCCCCCAAAAAATTTTCTTTGAAAATTTTAAAAATCAAAAAACCCAACCCCCAAACCTTTTTTTTAAATTTTCCCCTTTAAAAGGGTTTCCCCAGTTTTCCCGAAAATAATTTTTAACCCCCTAGCCCCAAACCAAAATTTCCTTTTCCCCCCAAACAAATTTTTGGAGGGAAACCCAAAAGGGCCAAATTCCCCAAAATTCCTTTTCCCGAATGTTGAAAAAACCCAAAAATTACAAAATTTTTAAAAACCCTTTAAATTTTTGGGAAAATTTTTAAGGTGGCGTATGGGATTTGTGAGCCGCACGTGTGCGCGTTATCCCGTGGACTTGGACCGTTGGATCCAAGATCAACGATCCAAGTTCGTCCATGTCGATTTAATTTCTAATTTTCCCGAAAGGATTAATTGTTAACTGAAAAATTTAGTTAACTTGTAAAATGCATAACTATTCCATTTTAATTCCTTTTCGGTTCATTCAAATTTTGTTAGTTATGTTTTTAACTAAACTTTAATCTAAAAATACTTCTAACCTCAGTATATCTCCAGAAATTTTTGCTAAGATGTTAGTGTAATAAATAGTAGTATTTGTGATTTATAAGGCTGAGCAAAATAGTTTTGGTCATATCTTTTGCATTAAGAATCCAAATTAATTGGTTCTTATTGTTAAATTCCTTATAAATCATGCTCTTGCTACTGTAAAAATTTTAGAATATTTGGAGAAAGTTTGATGTTGAGTCCTTGTGTTTTCTTCGTTCTTATCGATTCTTTTTCACTTTCTCATTAGGTTACGAAGAGCACATTGATACCATAAGTGATCCTCCGCAACATTTTGAACCACAGCAAACAGGCAAGCAGTTTGATCATGTTAATACCAGTATTTTTCAAGTCTAATATATTTATTTCAACTTGTATGTATGCATTGCTATTTTGTTGTTAAATTATGGTTAGTATCCTATAGTTGCATAATCTGTAGGAATTGATTATCCTCTACTACCATGAGCCTAGGTTATTTGCTGTGATTTGAGTTCGATGGATGAGCTCTTGTTACTTAGTAGATTGCGAATTGAAATTGCTTAGAAATGCTAAGTTTCGGTAGTAATGGGCGATCATCGATTTTAGTCGATGATCTTGATCACACATCTATTTATTTATTCCATTATGTCCAAAGCTCGCGATTAATGCACAATATTGGAAATGTCTCGTAGGACTTAGCCGTGCCGGCATACCTATAGAAGTGTGCTTAATAGCTTGGCAAAAAGGCGGTCTGGCGTGTGGGTACATTGGTACATCCCTGCAGGGATAAAACTATTCGAATAGCCTCGTCATAGGTTATTGACATGCCTGGTAAGGTCGTGCAAGAACTAGACTACAACCTTTTTATTAAAATTTGACACGGTTGGTATGAATGGGTAATTAATGCTATTGTTGTGGTGACTAATGGTTTAGTCACTTCCAGGATTGTTGTTGTCATCTATCTACTGTTATATTGTTGTCTTTTACTGTTATTTGAACATTAAAAATAGATTTGTCAACTTGCTTTTAAATGTACTACATTATTGCAAATAAATATTACTTTGTGCTGAAAATGAAACATACAGCCTCCACTTAAATAAGCTTGCATGTAGCATATGTATAGGTCTGTTATTCTACACGTAAGTCTTACGGAGTACAATTTTTGTACTCATTTGCTTTGCTTAACTATTTGTTGCAGAGGAGGAAGGTGAGCCCTAAGGGCCTCACTTTTGTGAAATGTGCTGCGGGTTCGACGACTAGCTTGGCGGTCCGGTCGGTTGCCTCGTGGGTAAAGGCACACTGATTGGCTCTTTTGTTGATAGCCATCTTATGGCGCTTTTGCTTCCGCTGTTCAATTCTTGTATTTATATGTATTTGGCCGGTTGGTCTCTCTTTTGTAATAACTATCCTTTATGTATTTTTAACTTCTGGTTTGTTGTTGTGCTTCGGTTCTATGTGAATGAATAGAATTGATGCATTAATTTTGTAAAGGGGTGTGTATACTGCATTTCTGGGAAGTATACATGTCTCGAGTCTCGGGTTATCTGATTTGTGATGCTAGGACCAAGTGGATGGTTAAGCATTACAAACCCGATAAACCGGGGTCTCACAGAGTATCACCTCTACCCTCCAACGGCCTTGATTTCCCACCTTGTACCTATAACCCTGGTATGTCGGTCTCCCGTCGAAGTCCAGGTGTTGCATTATCTTCCAAAGAACGGCGGCCCAGTGTCCAGCAAAAAATCAGTGGGAAATGGCGTTTGGTACCTCGGCCATCTACAATTTTTTTGAGAGAGGTGAGTTTGTAACCATTTTTCAAGAGAAAGGTTGAGATAGGACACCAGAAGACCAAAGTATTTTTACTTTTTAAAAATAAGTCCTTAAGGTTTTGATTCCTTCTAGGCCACGACCTATAGTAAATATGGATCTGATACAACATTTGCCGAACCCGGGAACGAGGGATCCCAAATTCTCTATGTTTTCCACACTAGTCCAGGATTGCTAGTGTACACAGTCTAACAAAAAGTGTCATCACAATCATATCACACATTTAATTAATATGAATCTAAGTTTATTACAAAATGGGGGCTGAAGCCAAATAAAATAACACAGCGTAAAACAAATAAGTAGTTGGCCACACGACACTCCATAGGCAATCGTCTTGAGGAGTAGGCCTAAACGTCTGGATCCTCACCGTCGGATAAAAGTCTTCTCCTGAATAAATATTATTCAGCAAGAGTGAGCACAACTTCCGTGCTCGCAAGTTACACCCAATAAAGAAATATGATGTATGCATAAGTAAACAAGGGAGGATGATAGGGTTTATTTGCGTAAATCAACATTTTTAGTTTTAACTATTCATACTAAGTTTCAAGGCAATTTTTAATCTATAAGTAAAATTAGATTTTAAATTTATAGTTTTATAGTGGATAATCTCCATATGAAATATGGTGATGGATACCCTCCTATGACATGGCTAACTGTCCAATTTTTTCATAGGGATTCACCATCCTAAAATTATTTACTAAAATCATTTTAAAACCAAAAACAAAGTCTAACTTAGAGTGGCTTTGCTCAGCATGTGCATGATCGTGGACACAGCTATTCGAATAGTTTCACACTCTACAGAGGAGGTACTACTTTACCCACAAGAGATAATTTGCTCTTTATGTCGGCCAATACACGTTTCCTTAGGCGTATTACTATGCAATTATCACCAGAATTTCCCAATGCTCTACCTCAAGGCTAATACGCCCGCTAAGGTTTCGCTTCCTTTGGGTTAACCACCTGCCGGAAGCCCCTCTTGCGCCAGGTGGGAATACTGTTTAACCAACACCCACTGAACAAAATGGCACATAAGATAATGAGTTATTACAAATTACTAGGCCTAGTCCTGCCCATACAGGGCATGTGGTAGTAAGGTGGAGCTTTGCAAGTTGCGGCTCAAAGGCCGATCCGTAATTGACTTGAGCGACTTTCCAAAATAACCGCTAGGCCTCAACCCTACCCGGAATGAGCCCTTGCAAAAACCTGCACCCACCAGCTGTCCATTTCACCCAAGTATAAACCAAGTTTTCCATTTTTTTCAGAGACATTTACAAAATTCTTCCATGACAAAATAATGTCATAGGCTTTTGAATAATAGCTGGTTATTTGGCTAAATTTCCCAAATCAAATATTTTTTATCTAAGCATATTTTCATTTGACTAAGGTGGTAAGGAGATGATGATTCAACGGAGAACGTTGGCTATACAAAGGAACTAGAATAACTAGGAATTTAAAACCGAATTTAAATTAACTGAATAAAATTATGCATGTAATAGCAATTAAAAAATAAATAAAATAAATTTAAAATATTGGGATCAATATGATGAATAGTATAACTTGCCTTGCTCGAAGTCGTGATAATCTAACTCTTTAGATGGATTGAGCTCTATGGAGTTGTCAAAATCTATATACGAAAATAAGCTGAATTCAAATAATAATCAAATAAATTCAAATGAACATTCAAATTAACTCCAAATGAAATAATTTTAGTTTAGTTAGCTAGATCTTGAATTTATACAAATTTAGAAATTTGATTCACCTAAATCGGAGTTCGTATGAAGAAATACGAGCTCCTCGAAGTTTTAAATATAAATAAAACCTAAATTCAGATTTTCCTAATTTTTTTGAATTATTTTTCTAAAGGAAATTCAATTTATTACGGATGCTAACGTCAGCGTACGGAAATTTTGAATTTCGGCCGATTTATTTTTCAATTGGAAAATGTTTTGTGTCCCTGATATGTGGGCCCCACGGTCATAGATTGGGTCCATAAAAGGTCACGAGTCCACAGTGGACTCGGCTCACGAAACAATGCACAGAGGCACGTGCACTGGCCCAACTGCTGACTCGGCAGCCACGAAGGCGCTGACTAGTATCCTAGGGTGGACGTGGCGCATACGTCGAAACCCTCACCGGCGCTACGCACCACAGCAAGGCTCGCGAGTGTGCGCAAAAGAGAGAGACGGCGACACCGAGTCTGGTGCTTACCCCAGATGCGGAAGGGCGAGGCGGAATGGTCGTCGACAACGAGGTTTGGCGGTGGCTGTTTTGGGTCGACAGCGTAGATGGAGCTATCGGGGTTCTCTGGCGAAACTAACACGTGCATGGGGTCGGGGACAGGGCGGCGATGCTGAGGAGGTGGTCGGCGTCGACGGAGGACCTTGGGCGGCGCCCGAATCGGGGAAGAACCGAGCTGCGGTCGGTGACGAAGATCTTCAAAATCCAAGCGTGTGACAAGGATTGGAGCGAGGCGAGTCCTTTTATAGGCCAAAGGGAGTCCGGGAGAGGAGATTGTGTGCGCGAGGTTCTCGGCAGCGACGGCGCGATCCGGTGTAAGTGCGCGCGATTGTGGGGGAAATTGCCGAAAACGGGCGAGGCAACGATCGCGGAAGTTAATGCGCCTGATTGCGCAAGAAATGGGGGAGGGAATCGCGGGATTGAGGAGCTCCGGGCGGGCGCTAATGGCGGCGGCGCGCAAACGTGGAAGGAAGAAGGAGAGGGAGACGACGACCCTGTAGTATGGGCCCCACCTATCGGCGATATGGGCCCCACCTATCGGCGACAGCAAGGAAGGGAGTGGAGCGGATGGTGTTTGGGTCGATCAATTTAGATCGGACGATCCACACTGATTTGGACGATCGACTGTCAGGATGCTTGTGTGTAGTAGGAGCGGGCGAGAGAGAGAGAGGCTGACGCGCGGGCCCGCCTTGTCAGCGACGCGAGGGAGAGAGAGGGCGCGGGCGAGCGGAGCTACGCCGAGCGGCCGCGAGAAGTGGGCTGGGCTGGCCCGCCTTGTCAGCGACGCGAGGGAGAGAGAGGACTGAATTCAGCCCGAACACTGTACGGGCATTTTCAGTTGATTTTCTAATTTAAATAATCCAATTAATTCATTTAAGCTTTAGAAAATAGCAAATAAAATCAAAAAAATATGAGAAAATTAACAAAAATTCTCTGAGAAATTTTGGATTTAGATAAAATATTTCCAACTTAAAGTTGCTAATATATTTTGCAAATAAATTATTTTGGCTTGGAATAATTAAGGAAAAGATTTTAAAATTTTAGAAAATTCCACAAAAATAATTTAAAATTTTATTTTCAACTAAAATTTGAAATTAGGGCTGTTACATGAACTCAGCTGAATATAACCTTTGTTCTTCAATTCTTCAATTTGCTTCTTCAATTCTGCTAACTCATTAGTAGGCATTCTGCAAGGTCTCTTTGATATGGGTGCAGTCTCTAGGACTAAGTCTATTAGGAACATAGTATCCCTATCTGGTGGAATGCTGGGTTATTCCTCTGAAAATACATCTGGATATTCTTGCGACACATGTAATTCTTCAAGTTTCACTTCCATCAAACTGATAAAGATGGAACTTTCTCCCGTAGAAATCTTAGGTCTGAAATCCACTATAATTTGTTCATCATTAAGGGTGATATACCTATTGGCACAGTCTATTTGCCCTTGATTCTTGGCTAGCTAGTCCATTCCGAGAATCACATCCAATCCTTGAGAGTGCAAGACTATTAAGTCTGCCGCGAAGGTTACTACCGATATTTCCAAGGTATGGTTTGGGCAGAGGGAACTAGTCCTCAATTCTGAGCCCAGGGAATTGATTATCATAGGGTTAACTAAGAGAGAAATAGGTAACTTATCTGAAACAAAAGAATACGAATCACCTGAATCAAATAAGACTGATGCTGGTATTGAGTTGACAAGGAACGTACCAAGAACGACATCAGGTACTATCTAAGCCTCCTCTGTAGTGATGTCGTTCACTCGACCCTTCACAAACTGATTCTTAGCAACAGAGGTGTTGCTAGCAGTTGGAGCTCACTCCTTGGGTGAAGTTGGAAGATACTTCTTAGGATACCTATTGGCCCCTTGTCTCGGCAATGATAACAAGTAATCTCTGAAGTGTCTTTCTGAAACTAGCCTCCTAACGTAGAGTTACAGAAACCAGGGTTGTTAGGGCGTTGAGCTGGCACAGATGCTCTGGTCGAGGAAGACTGGAATCTTCCGCGCTGAGGTGGCTAGGGCTAAGCAATGCGGGGTTTGGGAAATCCCCCAGTGTTGAACTTCTGGGCCGCCATTCTTCTTTTGCTATTCTCCATTTCCAAGTGCTTGCCCTCCTGACGAATGGTCTTGTTCACCAACTATTGAAAGTCGGTGTAATCCTGAGCAATTAGATGAACATAAAGATCATCGTTGAGTCCCTCCAGAAAGTATTCCTACTTGGCTTCAACAGTAGCTACATCCTTAGGGGCACAGCGGGCCGACTAGTTGAACTTGTGCAAGTACTCGTTGACAGAGTGGTTGCCTTGACGCAGAGAGCGGAACTCCTTTTTCTTCAGAGTTATCCTTCCTGCAGGAATGGGTGCACAGAGGAAGGCCTGCACAAACTCATTCCATGATATTGCCTGAGAGTCTGCGTGAGTTTGGGTAAAGTTATCCCACCATTCTGAAGCGGGTACATTCAGTTGATTGGAGGCAAAAAGATCTCTCTCACGATCAGAACATTGGGCAATGTCCAGATTCTTGCCTATTGCCTTGAGCCAATCATCTGCACCCATCGGCTCTGTGCTGGTGCTGAAGGTTGGAGGACCCATCCTCATAAATTCCGACATGTTTACCTTTGGATTATGCAGAGGTGGGGCTTGAGCTGCTGCTGTGGCGGTTGAATTATGAGCAATGTCCAAGGACTGGGCGAGAAGATCAATCGGGTGTGTTTGATTTGCCATCATCTGGCGCTAGCCGTTCGGGAAGAAAAAAATTAATTTTTTTGAAAACAAAGAGAAGTGCCACAATAAATAAATTGGACCAAGATATTGGAATGAGTATTTTTCTGGAGATTTGAATTTGAATTTGCGGAATAAGGAATTTGGAATTTGAATTTGGAAATGGAGTTTTGGAATTTGGGATTTCCTTCCAGTATTACAAATAAAATAAAATACAAAAAAATCCAAATAAAATCCAGACAATTTTAAATAATTAATTTGAAATTAAAATTTATAGAAAGTGAATTTTGGGATGTTACATGTGGACCCAAAGGTCAAAGACCTGGTCCACTATTTGGTTAACGGACCATGGTGGACACGGCTCACAACACAGTGCGGGGTTGCGTGTGTGCTGGCAAAACTGCTAACGCGGATGACCACATGGCGTTGATGCAGGACACATATGCTGGTGTGGCACCAATGTGTGCTGATCTGGCGCCACATGGTCTGCCACGTTAGTGAGCTGAGCGGCAGTGACGAGGGCGGTAGAGATCCACTAGAGGCGGTGGACAGGAGCACGGCTAGCGATGAAGAAACGCCGATTCTGGCGAGGTGGGAACGAGGGGGAGGGGTGAGTTGAGGGGATTGGATGAGGGGTGTAACATCCCAAATGTGGATTTGTGTTTCAAATGTATAAAAATGAGGAGAAATTAAAACATTTCTTGCATCTCGAAGTCCTTGAGCATTTCTAAAAATCTTGTAAAGGAATTATGGAAATCAAAAATCAAAATCCTCAATTGACTCCCATCAAAAACCTCCTTGGCAAAAATCTTGTGCCAAACCCATGTAAATCTTTTCCTGAGCTCTATGGATGACTTGTGCCACCTCTGAAATATTTCATGATTTTTAGAAATTATTTGATAATTTTGGGAGGCAAGTTAAACCCAGTCAAAGCTTGGTCAAACCCTAACTCCAACATTATGAAATTTCTGGAGAAGAATGCAGTGCATAAAATCTCTGGAAATTTTATGTAAGGTTAATCCTTAAGTCGGCAACCTCCAGTTAAAATTTTATGATTTTTTGAGCTTGTTTGCTACCTCAAGCAAATCCTCCAAAAATCAGCCTTCCGATTTGGAGATAATGGCCTAGATTGAAGTGAACGTTGGACCGTTCCAATCGTCCCGTTCATTGGAACCGTCTGATTTCGATCCAACGGTGGCTGCATCGTCTCCTTCCTCGCGTCTGAGCAAGCGTGCGGTTGAGTCAAAAGCCATGGCGTGTGCAGGACCTGGAGCAGCGTAGTGTCACCTCGGTGACCACCTTTAAACGGCTCTCTCCGCTCGCATTGATTACCCGTCGTGCACCGCTCTCAAAAGTCCATTGCTCAACTGCTCCCGTCGCTCTCAAGTGCTCCCATGGCAGGTTTGATCCGAGAGGGTTTATTACCGTTGCCCTCTGCATTCTCAGCTATTTAAGCTCCTTTGCTTCCCCTTTGGCTTCCTTTAGCATTTCTGCAACTCTAGCTAGCACTTCAGTGTTTGTTTGAGCTGCATTCATCCGAAACCATTTCGGCCACCATTATCGAGCTTTGAGCTTACGGTGAAGGTGGTACAACAGTGGCTCTCTCTCTCTCCATTTCTTGCTCCCTCTGCTCCTTCTCGATTCTCTTGAGCTTAACCCTCGCTCAATTTAATTTATCTTCCTCAGGGCTTGGCTGAATTGGAGAATCCCCATTTTCGGCCGAAAGCACCCTTTTTCTTCACCGCAGCAGCCCCAACCTCCTCCGTGTCTTTCTCGTGCTCAGGTAACTCCACATTAGTCCCTAGTTGTTTGGCACTAGCTTACTTGGACCGCAGCGGAGCTTCTTTGCATTTTTCGTTTTTCGGCCATTTTTGTCACCTCTGTAAACTCCGGTTTGCTGGCGTTCTAGACCGCCGCAGCCACAATTTTTGGTCCCATTGTATGCGCAAAGCTATTGCGGACCCATTTTGGGCCTTTGCTCGCACCGTCGTGACCAGAGTCGCTGGCAGTGAGCCTCCTTTCGCCGTCGAGTTTTGTCGGTTGAACAGGGCGCGAGCTCTTTGAACGTGGTTCGTTGTGGACCATCGATCCTTAGATCAACGACACACGATCGCGTGAACGTTCGGACCATCCGAATGCGGCGATCCATGTGTACCGTAGGATTTTAGATCAACGGCACACGATCGCGTGAACGTTCGGACCATCCGAACGTCTTGATCCACATGGACCGTTGGATCTAAATCCAATGGTGAATGTTTGAGCCGTGCGCGCGCGCTGTGCTCCGCGCGCGTGGGCCTTTGGATTTCGGATCTACGGCTCAGGTTCGCATGAACGTTTGGACCGGTCGAAGGTTCCTTCGTTGTGAGCCGTCCATCTCATGATTAACGATCCAAGTTCGTCCACGTCGTTTTAATCTCAGGTTTTTCTGAGAGGATTATTTGTCAACTGAAAAATAAAATTAACTTGTAAAATGCATAACTATTTCATTTTAATTCCTTTTTAGTTGATTCAAAAAAAATTAGTTATGTTTTTAACTAAACTTTAATCTAAAAATTGTTCTAACCTCATTTTAGCTCCAGAAATTTTTGCGAAGGTTTTAGTTGTAATGAATAGTAGCATTTGGGATTTATAAGGCTGAGCAGAGTTGTTTTACTCATATCTTTTGCATTAAGAATCAAAATCAATTGGTTCTTGCTGCTAAATTCCTTATAAATCATGCTCTTGCTGCTGTAAAATTTTAAAAGCATTCAGAGAAAGTTTGCTGTTGAGTTTTTGTGTTTTCTTCGTTCTTATCGGTTCTTTTTTGTTTTCTCGTTAGGTTCCGAAGAGCACATTGATAACCTAAGTAATCCTCAGTAACATATTGAATAGCAGCAACCAGGCAAGCAGCTTGATCTTGTTAATCCCAGTATTTTTCAAGTCTAATATATTGATTTTAACTTTTATGTATGCATTGCTATTTTGTTGTTAAATTATGATTAGTGGATCCTATAGTGGCATAATCTGTAGTAATTGATTATCCTCTACTACCATGAGCCTAGGTTATTTGCTGTGATTTGAGTTCGATGGATGAGCTCTTGTCACTTAGTAGATTGCGATTTGAAATTGCTTAGAAATGCTTAGTTTCAGTAGTATTGGACGATCATCGATTTAGTCGATGATCTTGATCACACATCTAATTATTACTCCTTTATGTCCAGCACTTGTGCTTTGTTATTTTGTAAAGTCAAAATCTGAAAATGAAAAATTGATTTAGACTTGGGCATATTGGTTGAATAGTGTGGTTGTTTGGGTTGTGGTGGTCTGCCTAAGTCAACAAGGACCGAATTACTTGCGCCACCGTACTGAGTAATTTGCGTGCTATCCACACGAGAGGGATATGGGACCTCTCTTGGCTTAGTACTTTGGCGTGTGTTAGCTTTGAGTCGCAGGAGGGGGTTGTGTGTGTTGTGTGAAAAAGGATCTGTGTTCTTGTGTTGGGTGTGCGGTGGTGGAGATTCCGGGTAGGTTCTCCACCTCGAGGGGCATCGTAGTTGTCCAAGGTTTTACCCGCGATGGGTAGTTGAGCGAGGCTTTACGATGACTCTGACACAACGTATGGGTTTCTATCCATACGGGCGACTTGTAGTTAATGCATAATATTGGAAATGTCTCGAAGGACTTAGTTGTGCCGGCATACCAAAGGAAGTATGCTAATCATGTGGTAAGAAGGCGGTCTGACGTGTGGGTATATTGGTACACCCCTGCAGGTATAAAACTATTCGAATAGCCTCGTCCTAGGTTATGGACACGCTCGGATACGCCCTGTGAGAATTAGACTACAACCTTTTAATTAAAATTTGACATGGTTGGTATGAATGGGTAATTCATGCTATTGTTGTGGTGACTAGTTGTTAGTCACTTCCAGGATGTTGTTGTCATCTATCTACTGTTATTATGTAAATGCACGCGAATGGGGGGGGGGTAAATGCCACAAGAAACGGGCGAGGTGACGATCGGGGGAGTTAATGTGCGCGATTTCGGGAGAGAAGGGGTCGTATTCGCCGGATTGGAGCAAGCTCCATTCGGCGCTCATGGCGGCAATGAAGTGGCTCGGCAAAGCAGAAAGGAAAAGGAGAAGAAAGAGGGTAGGAGGCTAATGGGTGGGGTCAGGGTGTAAGAGGGAAAGGGGAGCGGGCAGACCAAGTGGGTTGGAAATGGGCAGAGGTGCGATGAAACAGTGATTGGGCCACGGAATTCGGCCCATGGATGGTTCCCGGATTAAAATTGATTTACTAATTTAAATAATCCAATTAATTCATAATAGTTTTAGAAAATAGCAAATAAAATCCAAAAATTATGAAAAAATTCACATAAATTCCCTGTGTTATTTTGGACTTAAATAAAATATTTTCAACCTAGAGTTATCTTTTATTTTAAATAAATTATTTTGGTTTTAAACTAAATAGGGAAAATCTTTTAAAATTCCAGAAAATTTAAGAAATTAATTAAATTTTTACTTTTCACTTTAATCCAATAAAACTCACAAAACCCAACAAATTTTCTTTTTTACTTTAAAAACCACGAAAACACTATTGAAACTCAGAAAATCAAGTAAAATAGTAACTTTATTAATTTTAGTTTTGGTAACATAACTTTGGGATGTTACAACTACAATACCCCTCAGTGTGGAGAACCTACCCGGAACTTTACCCCTACACATCCAACACACATATCATTTCTTTTTTCACACAATACACACAAACTCCTATGACTCGGAGGTAACACACACCAAAGTACTTAGTCAAGAGAAGTCCTATATCCCTCTCATGTGATTAGCATGCAAATGTGATTGGATCAATGGCACAAGTAATTCAGTCCTTGTTGACTTCAGCACAATCCTTTCACACCAGACGATCACACCATACATACCATTTGCCCACGTAAAAATCTTTTTGTTTTCTGTTTTAGTTTTTCCAAAAATATTTACATACATGAGTACCCTGACCCAAGTATTTAAAATGATTATATCTCGACCATTGCCGAAGCGATGATCCCAATGCTACCGTTTTAAGCATTGGTAAGCATACCAACTCGCATACTATACATATACATGACTAGAGTCCATCCATCAGACTCTAAATCATTAACCAATATTGTAATACTCTGAATTTCGGTTTGAGAATAATTTATTCGGGAGAGAGAATTTTGTTAAAATTTAAAGTTTTTCATAAACTTTTGGACCCTAGGCCTCCGGCCCAGGGTAATGAGACCCTGGCCGGCCTTTGGCTGGCCAAGAGGGGGCCAAGGAAGGGGGGAGGCACACCAGGCCCAAGGCCCATGCGCCCCACCCCCCTCCCAACCCTAGCCGGCCAAACCCACCCTCCCCATTCCCTCCCCACTCCATCCCTTGAGCCGCCACCCCCTCCATCCCAAACCAGCGCCCCTGCTATCCCTTGGCGCTGCCTCCCTCCCGTGGTGCAGCCTTGGTGATCCCCGGCGTTTCTTCCCCAAGATCTTCCCCGAAGCTGATTTCTCCTACCGTCGCCGCCGGCCGTTCGTCTTCCTCGCCTTGGCCGGCCACGGAAGGGAGGGGAGGGGAAGTTCTTCGAGGGGTCGATCCACATCATTCTTGAGGTTCTACAAGGGTAACAATAGCTTCCCCTTGCTGTTTGATGCATATAAAAATGAGAATTCAGTTCGATTGGTTGGATCATTTTGCCTCTGTTATTAGATCCAATCTGTACATTAGGTTGTGCGCCCAGTTTCGGCGTCTTAGAAGCAGAATCTTGTATTTTCGTATCCAAGAGTTTTGTAACCTTGGTTTTTTATCTTTCCATAGCCACCGAGATCACGAGATTCCGCCTTACGGTTTAGGAGATATGAATTATTCTTTGTGCGATGTTCTGTCTGTCTAACGAGAAGGAACTGTCTGTTTGTTCCTTAATTTTAACCTTGTTAATTTAAGATTCAGGACCACCACCCATTTAGGTTATTGTATAATTTTTAATAATATTTCTAGATTGATAAAGAACATCTCCATTGGATCTGTAGAGTGAAAGATATGCCATGTTCTTTGCTGCTAATCGATTGTCTGGACAGGTGCCTGTCATACGTTTTTAACTGCTGGTTAGCCGATTGTTTTGGCAGATTTAGTGAATCTTGTCAACTAGCGTTTCATAGCCTAGTTCGTTAAGATTCATTGAGCACTGGTTTCACATCATTCCGTGTTTCTGATCTTTAATTATGATTTTTCTCGTACTGCTGCCCAGTAGAGCTGTAAGCTGGCTGAATAGTTTGATTGTCGGTTTGAACCCGTTGATTGTGTTGGATTGTTAGAGGGTTAGGGTAGGACACTTGTAGTTATGTCATACCTTGTTATCCTTATTACGAATGTATTTTTGTGCAGGCGGTGAGATGGTGAGTGGAGGAGCACTTTTGTTGCCTCCTAACACGTCACAGCGCGGAAGGCAAGTACCTTGTTTGATTCTATTGAATGTTGATGATTGAACGGGGATGTAATGCTAGTGTAGGACCGGAAAGGCGACTAGGGGGGGGTGAATAGGCGCTTTCAAAACTTTCTCGCCTAAATCAAAACCAACACGTACTTTACTCCTTTAGCTATGAGAGCTAAGAAGTTCAGTGAGCACACAACGGAAGCCTTGTGTTGAATTTGATAAGTCCCTCAAGCACACGACACAAAAGGAGAAAAGAACTCAATGTTCTTCACTGGACACGGGCGGTCTGACCGGCTACCACGGGCGGTCGGACCGACGGTCAAGGAGCGGTCGACCGGCAACTAACTAGCGGTCGGACCGGTGGGCATACGGTTCGACCCGCCAACCCGTGATCGAATACACGGACGGTCGAACCGCCGTTGTAAGGTCGGCCGGACCGTAGAGTCCATCTTGAAAAACTCCACCCAAATCCAAAACGAAATTTGATCCAACTTTTGATTCAACCAATAAAACTTGACCAAATTTCTAGCACACCTCCCTAATGATATTAGAGACCTATTTCTAGCGACGATCCGTCGATCCACTTCAGAATCGATCTCTTGAGATTTTAACAAAGAAGTGCACAAACCCTAGAAATGAGAAAAACTTGATTCAAGTCTTGCTTGTGGGGTTTGATGAACTAGATGACTCTAGGAGTAATCCCACACATCAAAGCAAAATAGAGTAGGCCAAGAGACCAAGCATGAACCTTTGAATCAAGGAAGCACCAAAAACATCCAAAAGAGAGAAGAACACAAAGGAGCAATTGATCTTTCAATTAAGCATCACAAGATTGTTCATCCACAATAGATGCTTACAAAGCCTCTCCACCAAGGAGGGCAAGAGCTCAACAAGGAGCACACTCCAACCCTAGTTCTCCTCTCCTCTCCTCCAAACCCTAGAAAAGAAGAAGGGGCTAAAATGAATGCTTGCTTAGGTTTTCCACCTCTCCCTTCCTATTTATACTAGAGAGCTAGGGTTTCCTTTTGGGTCTCTTACACATGGGACCCACACACAAATAACTCTTGAAGCAATCGCTTCACCACGTGTAGGTTGATCGGCGGTTCTCATCGACGCCAAGCCTCTCTTGTCCGAATCCCCTCGAACCTCCCAGAGACTCGCGACCGATATCCGCACCACCGATCCAACCAAATTGCTTGAATCACCGCTCGATCCATCTTGTCCATTCTGCACCATGCTTGAGTCACACAACCTCACCCGTATCTCCGATCGTTCGGACCTCGGCTCTCCAAGCGTAGTCCCGATCCACTCACCGCTGACGTCGTTGACTCGCAAGCCATCCGCGACAAAATAGACAAACAAACCGCTTCCGAACAAGTTCTTCACAACTTGACCCACGTCGCCTCATAATGCAATATACATCAATAAAGCATTGAAGTTCAGAGAATCACACACTCAAAATCAACTCAATGCAACACTTGGCTTTCATTCAAGTATCGCGGTCCGATCGCCTACGTACGGTCCGACCGATTCATGCTTGTCGGACCGCTCCCACAATGGGCGGACGGTCCAAACACTTAGCCAAAATTCAAGCGAGAATTCAAACCTTCCGAAATTTCAATCGAATAGAACTTTTGACCGGAGCTCCAAAATGATGGGACCACATCCGTGAGACTCCCTCACTTGCCTACACAACCTATTTTTGGCCCACCTCCAAAACACAACTTTCAAGGAGCGGTCGGACCGGTCACCATGGCCGGCCGGATCGCTTCCACGGGCGATCCGACCGCCGGCAAGACAACCGGCCAGACTGCTTTGCTGACCTTTTGGAGCAAACCCAAAACGCGAGATTTTGCAAACCAATAACGCCATTGCCAATTGACTCATCATCACGAGATCGTGCACATATCCTCACGATATCCACAATCTCCCCTTGATGAACACATTGGCAATTTTCAAGAAAATGTGGTTTTCAAAATGAAAAGTAAAAATACGCTGCTTTAGCATAAAGGCACAACTTGATCCATAAGCAACAAAAAGCCTAGGAACCACCAAGTGGCTTGAAATAGTGTAAGCAAGTGAGATAAGGCATTGAAAGCACAAAAGAATTCAAATTCAGTAAAGTAGCCAAAATCTCACTTAGGTCCAAATGAAAGGCACATTGTTCTATTTGACCTTTGATCATTGTGAGTATTCTTCAATTTCAAATCAAATCAGAAAAGGCAATAAACCCGAAGCTCAACTCACCATGATCACAAATTTTCAAAAGGTTCACAAAAGTTTTGTTTTTTTTTGTGTTCTTTATATATGAAACCAATCTTTATGTATGAAACCAAAAGCTCCAACAAAGATTTTCTTCACAATCTTTCTCCCCTTTGACAATGAATTCATCAAGATGCATGAAAAGAAAGAGCATGAAGGAATGACTTTATTTTGAGCTTTAGTAAAAGGAGCAATGACCATTATACATGTAGACAGACAAGTATTATACCAAGCCATATAAGGAGAAGACGCTATATTCAATCATGGCAAAGCGTGTATCTGCAAAGCTAAAACCAAGATAGCGTAAACTGAGATTAACAGTAATTGCAATCATGACAAGTTGCTCAAAATCATAGATTCACTCAAAGCAACCAAAAATGAGTCAAGCCATGTCTATAAGTAAAAAGAGACTCAAAACAAGAATTGAGGCATTTTGAGCATTAAGAAAATTCTTTTGAAGCAAAGCTCAAGCACTTAGCCCTTTTGGGCAATTTCTCTTTCTTTCTCCCTTTTTTGTCGTGCTAGATCTCAAGCCTTGCCGCGACCATCTCAAGCGATAAGCTTAAAAGAATGATCTAGGTCATCCAAAACTCCCCGAGTTCATGCCTAGTGCAATGGCAAGCCGTCTCATGAGAAAGGATTGGTGAGATCGATTTTTCATACAGAAAATCTCATTTTTCATTTGCTTGACTTAATAAGATAAAAAGCTCATTTTTTAACTCAGAATAAGTTCAAGACTCAATTCAACTTGTAAGACATGGCGAGAATCATAAGTGGATCACTAGAGCAAAACTAGTCACAAGATCCAACAAGACATGATTTGATTCAAATTTCTCACAGATATAAAGCTAGCAAGTCAAAAGCTAAGCCACACACGAAGAGCCATAAAAGAGGTCTAGCAGACTATCACTCGATATGACAAGGTATAGAATATAAGAACAAGTCATACAAGGATAATAATCAAAGCTCCACTGATTTTATTACACAATGCAAGACAAATGAAATGAAACATGCATTATGATACAATGAATGCAAAAAGAGCAACTTCCCCCTCAAAACAGCCCAATAGGACTAATAACCCCTAACTCTCCCCGCAAAGCAGCAAAACGCGAAGAGTCAAGAGCCTTAGTGAAAATATCTGCAAGCTGTTGCTCAGACTCTACAAAATGAAGCACAACATCACCTTTCTCAACATGGTCTCTCATAAAATGAAATCGAATGTCAATGTGTTTAGTCCTGGAATGTTGCACTGGGTTTTTGGCAATATTAATTGCAGAAGTGTTGTCACAGAAAAGAGGAACACTTCCCAAAGATAACCCATAGTCTCGCAGCGTGGACAAAATCCAGAGAACCTGAGAGCAGCCACTGGCGGCAGCTACATACTCACCTCGGTATCAGGCAATGTAAGACTGCTTTCTAGAAGACCAAGAAACAAGAGATGTGCCCAAGAAATGACAAGTGCCAGAAGTACTCTTCCTATCAACTCTACACCCGGCGAAATCAGCATCAGAAAATGCTCGAATTGAAAGAGCCAAGAAGAAGAATACGAGTCCAAAATCAAGCGTATCTTGAAGATACCAAGATGCGCGACGCTTGACGATGAGAAGCACGAGGAAGCTCGAAATCGAGCGCACGCACATCTGGCGAATGTATGTCGGCCTCGTATTTGTAAGATAGAGGAGGAGCCAATCATCTCATGCGGTACTCCTTCCGTCCACGGACTCTCCATCCTCATCGTGGTCCAAACGGTGGTTGTTGCAATGGGAGTAGACATTGGCCTCTCGCTTCCCATATTGAAGCGCCAAGAAGGTCCTTTGTATACTTACTCGGTGGACGAAGGTGCCTTCTTTCGCTTGCTTGATTTGAAGACCAAGGAAGAATGTCGACTCTCCCATCATGCTCATCTCAATTCACCGCTCATAGAATCAAAATCTAGACACCAAAGCATGAGAGGAACCACCAAAATAATATCATCCACATATATTTGAACCAACAAGAAATCAACGCCATGCACGAGAGTGAACAAGGTTTTATCAACCATTCCCATTTTGAAATCATTTTCAAGCAAGAAACTCTTAAGCTGTCATACCAAGCTCTAGGAGCTTGTTTCAATCCATCTGAGGCTTTAGAGAGTTTAAAAACATGGTTTGGGAATTTTTGATTTTCAAACCCGTGAGGTTGCTTGACAAAGACCTCTTCTTCTATGAAGCCATTCAAGAAGGCACTTTTAACATCCATTTGAAAAAGCTTGAAACCCTTGGATGTTGCAAATGCTAAAAGAATGCGAATGGCTTCCAATCTAGCTCTTTGGAGCAAAGGTCTCCTCAAAGTCTAAGCCCTCTACACAGAATAACCTTGAGCAACAAGTCTAGCTTTATTGCGAACAACCAATCCATCCTCACTTTGCTTATTTTTAAACACCCATTTTGTTCCAATAACATGAGAATCGGAAGGTCGCTCAACTAAAACCGGACTTTGTTTCTTTCAAAATTTTCAAGCTCTTCATGCATGGCATTGACCCAAGAGGCATCGATAAAGCATGGGTGATATCTCGGGGTTCAAAAGAAGCAACAAAAGCGAGAATGTGCATGGGAATCGGGAGATATAAACACAGGCGAGTGACTCGCTCTTGAAGATCCCCAATCATCCGCTCAGTGGATGTTGTCATTTGATGCGAAGTGGTGCTCTGAGTGCAGACGTGGCCTCTACCTCATGAGTTGTGGAGGTAGGAACAGAGCCACTCGGATCGTCGGTGGGGATAGGAGGCGGTACGCTCGGTGACATCAAGTAGTAGTAGCAGCTCTCCACCCTCTCGAGAGGTAGCAGGAGGATGGTTTGGGTCTTCATCCTCGTAATCATCATCGACGAAGATGCTTTCTTGAGTTTGAAACTCTGTACACAAGCATCGGGTCTAGTACGGGACTAGCCTCATCAAAAGTGACCATGAAGTCTCAACAATTTTGTTAGTATCAACATTAAAAACACGATAGCCACGAGAATGAGCAGGATATCCAAGAAATATGCCATCAAAACATCTAGACTCAAATTTATCAAGATTGCCATGTTTAAGAATGAAGCACTTGCAACCAAAAATCTTGAAATGAGAGACCTTTGGAGAATGACCAAATCTAAGCTCATAAGAAGTCTTCCCAACCACAGATCTCAAGAAAACCCTATTGGAGATATAACAAGCGGTAGAGATCGCCTCATTAAAATCTCCTAGGAGTAGAATGCTCATCTAGCATGGTCAGAGCCATCTCTACAAGGGTTCTGTTTCTTCCTTTCTACAACACCATTCTCACGAGGAACTCTAGGAGAAGAAAATCGATGCTCAATTCCCTATCGGTAGAAGGTAGAAAAGAAGAGTTCTTGAACTCGTCCCATTATCACTCCTAATGGCTCTCAAAGCTCCGGGTAAATCAACGACAATTCTAAGGACCAAATCTTTAAAGAATCCAAATGCTTCGTCCTTAGAAGTAAGAAAATAAACCCATGAATACCGGAGTAATCATCCACAACCACCAAAGACATACCATTTCCCACCAAATGATGAACTCTAGAAGGACCAATCAGATCTAAGTGAAGAAGCTGTCACAGTCCATCAGTCATTACCAAAGTAAGAGGTGGGTGGGAAGCAGACACCATCTTACCATGTCTGAGGTGAGCACACAAGATCTCTGACGACCTTGACCTAGGCAAACCTCTAATCAAGTCCTTGCAACCGACTCTAGACAAATGATCAAAACCTATATGCCCAAGTCTACGATGCCACAAAACAAGGTCATGAGAATCGGAGGCTACAAGACACCTAGGACTAGAAGCGGAAGAAATCTGAAATTTGCACGTAAAATCTTCTCAAACACGAGATCTCAAAAACAAGCTCACCCGAGGAATCTAGAACTCTGCACTCACCTCTCTTAAACCTCACTTCTAGACCCTCATCAAGCGGTGAGAAGCAGATAGAAGATTATACCTCGACTTACTCACCAAAGCGACGTCTTTTAGCATGAACTTGTCGTTGACGCGCAAGACAAAGCCCTTTTGCGATCCACGGTCCCGTAGAAGCATCCCCAAATGTAATCAATTCATTGCGGATGCACGTGTGAGGAGGAGAACCATCTAGAATCTCCGGTCATATGTCGAGAACACCCGAGTCAACAAGCCACTTGTCCTCCTTCCTCGCACGACGGACCTAAAAGGCACAATCGAAAAACATCCGTGCCTCGATCTCAAGTTAGTGATAAATGAGCGAGGAATCCAAAGATCGAGAAGCACGATGTCCGGGAACAGCGATAGAAATAGTGAAACATGATCAGAATAAAATCATAAGAATGCACATGAGAACCACCTAGACCTCTCCAAACGATCTACCAAAAGATCGATACTCCCCTGTCTAGGTGCTACCCTGTCTCTCCTCACGATGTCCTAATCCAACATGCCGCCTAGACCCAACAAAAGAGTCTACAAAGTTCTCTACAAATCTAGGCCTATGTGTGGTGCGATAAGCAGTCGCCTAGCTCTAGAGACTACATCCGAGAAGGGACTCCTCTAATGGATCTTAGGGCGCTCATCCTCTCTTTTCTCTCAAGTTTTGCTCTCCTAAGCGAGAACTCAACAAGATGGCCTTCTTTCTTGCGGAAGGTGCAATGGTCTGGACCTTTTGAGGGTGCATGCATGAGAATGAGTGAAAGCACCTTTCTTGCGAGAAAGAGTTTGAGCAAAACCACCGTTTGAAAACAACCCGGATGGCTTAGGAGGTTCTAGCTCAAACAAACCATTCTTCACAACTCTAGCAATCTTAGGTGGGTTTTTCTTGGAATGCTCTAGGGGGTTGAAACCTAGACCACTATTTTTCACGCTCACCTTGGATTGATCAAGAATCATGTTGAGTTTCTTTTCCCACTTGAAAATTTCTCAAGAGTCACCTTGAGGTAATCATTCTCTTTCATTAACTCCTCACATCTAGCACACTTGCTAGACTTGATTACCTCATTAAGCTTACTCTTAAGAAGGGCCACTTCCACTTTGAAGGCCTCACAAGACACACAATAGGATTCTGAATCCTACTCAAGCTGCTCCTTAAACTTGACTCTAAACGCCTCTTGTATCTGACTAACCATGGTTTCAACTTCAGCATTCAAAACACAAGAGTTAGAATCAATAACCTTTTTAGAAGCAGTAAAAGACATGGATCTTTCAATTTTAGCCTTTTCTTCCAGGGTCTTGTTTAAGGCTTCAATCTCAATTGTAAGCTTGGGACAATTTTCACAAGATGCAACTCTAGAGTAAATCAATGTTTCTGTCATCTCTTGCATCTTAATCCTATTATCCTTACAATGGGAGCATGTGTGACTAGCATCAAACTTTTGCAATTCTTTTAAGGAACTATCAATTTTAATTCTAGCAAAGCACAATTAGAGCAAGTTAAAGGGATAGCTTCCATGGCGGTCACATCAAGGGGAATGACATCTAAACAAGCGATCTAGACTTGAAGGATTCTAGTTCATCGAGAGCATCTTTTAGTTGATTTGTGAGAGGAATGAGCAGATTTCAAGCTTGTCAAATCTTTAAGCAAGCTAGTGCAGGAATCACAAATATCAGCAGGATTGATAGATTTAAGCCTAACAACTTCAAGATTCAAATTATCAATCATAATGTCCTGCTTCCTAATCATTTTTACTTGCTTATGCAATTTCTGTTCAGCAAGCACCAAAGCCCTTTTCATCTCAGCAATAGAAGGGCATACCTCATCGGGATCACTAAAGGATCCTCATCTTTGGAGGAATCATTGTCGTGGCTGTTCTTGGCCATGAAACACATGCCGGTGAAGTCATGCGCCTTCTTCTTGCCACGAGAATCACTCTCGTCGTCCTCCGTTTCCGAGTCCACATCGCTCATATTTACATTCTCAAGAGCGGCAAGGACCCGGCTGACAAACTTCCGATAGTTTGTCTTCTTGGGTTTGCATCCTCTCACGGGATGTCTTCTTGTCTCCTTCTCCTCCTTGCCCTTTAGCACAGGGCACTTGGAGCGAATGTGGTTTGGCTCACCACATTGAAGCACGTGATAGGTCCACTCCTCCTCCTATTTCTCACCTTGTTGTGCGCTCTTGTGAATTTGGTGGAAAGGAGGGCTAAGTCATCCTCGGGCAATTTCTCAAGTTGCTCATCACTCAAAGAATGTAAAGCAGATAATGAAAAGCCAGATGAGCTACAATCAAGAGAATCAGAAGAGCAACCCTTGGATTTGTCGACCACCAAAGCCATCGACTCTGTCTTGGGGAGACGCGAGATAAAGTCAATCTCATGCGTCTTCAACCTCGAGTAGAGCTTATCCATGGTAAGCTCACTCATGACGATGTTGTCATTGATGGAAGTGATCTTCATACCCGGACCTTCACATCAAGAGCACCCGAAGTCGGCGTGCATTTTCGACTTCGAGAAAATATCAAGTCAACAGTAGCGGAGATCATGAAGAATTTTAGAGAATCTTCCCACACTCATCCAAAGACTCACGGGCCTTTGTTCGATCTTGAGTAAACCTTTTGAGCTGGTTACATCTCACTTCCTTGATCGCAGATGGACCCTTCGTGATAATCACAAAGTGTCGCGGATCTCGTGAGCAGACCGCAAGTGAGCAACACGCCAAACTCGGATCGACTAAGGCCTTGGATCAAATAATTCGAGCCTTCTTGTTGGCCTCCACATGCGGTGATCGTATCGCACCAACAAAGGGTTTTCACCTTTAGCCAAATAGAGCCCTTGAGCCTCGATATACGCTTGCATACGAGCCTTCCAAAGGCAAAGTCAACTCCCTCAAAAATGTGTGGCTTGGTTGAGTACTTGTCGCGCCATGGCTCCAAAGACAAGATCTATAGAAAAGAGCTAACAGGCTCATACCACTTGTAGGATAAGGCGACTAGGGGGTGAATAGGCAAAACTTTCTCGCCTAAATCAAAACCAACACGTACTTTACTCCTTTAGCTATGAGCTAAGGTTCAAGAGCACAACGGAAGCCTTGTGTTGAATTTGATAAGTCCCTCAAGCACCACGACACAAAGGAGAAAAGAACTCAATGTTCTTCACTCTCCTCGGCGGTCCTCCAAACCCTACCGAAAAGCGATCGGCCGGCAACTAACTAGCGGTCGGACCGGTGAAGCCAACCCGGGCTCGAAAATTGAATGCTTGATCTCCACCCAAATCCAAAGCGAAATTTGATCCAACTTTTGATTCAACCAATAAAACTTGACCAAATTTCCTCCTAATGATATTAGAGACCTATTTCTAGAGATCCGTCGGATCCACTAGAATCGATCTCTTGAGATTTTAACAAAGAAGTGCACAAACCCTAGAAATGAGAAAAACTTGATTCAAGGTTGTGGGGTTTGATGAACTAGATGACTCTAGGAGTAATCCCACATCAAAGCAAAATAACCAAGAGACCAAGCATGAACCTTTGAATCAAGGAAGCACCAAAACATCCAAAGAGAGAAGAACACAAAGGAGCAATTGATCTTTCAATTAAGCATCACAAGATTGTTCATCCACAATAGATGCTTACAAAGCCTCTCCACCAAGGAGGGCAAGAGCTCAACAAGGAGCACACTCCAACCCTAGTTCTCCTCTCTCTCCTCCAAACCCTAGAAAAGAAGAAGGGGCTAAAATGAATGCTTGCTTAGGTTTTCCACCTCTCCTTCCTATTTATACTAGAGATAGGGTTTCCTCTTACACATGGGACCTCACACAAATAACTCTTGAAGCAATCGCTTTGCTTCACCACGAGGTTGATCCGCTCATCCGCCGATCTCTTGTCCGAACCCTCGAACCTCCCTGAGACTTATCCGCACCGCTGATCCAACCTTCGATCCATCTTGTCCATTCTGCACCATGCTTGAGTCACACAACCTCACCCGGTATCCCTGATCGTTCTGGACCTCAGCTCTCCAAGCGTAGTCCCGATCCACTCACCGTTGACGTCGTTGACCTGCAAGCCATCTGCACAGCAATAGACAAACAAACCGTTTCCGGGAACAAGTTCTTCACAACTTGACCCACGTCAGTTCCGCAATGCAATATACATCAATAAAGCATTGAAGTTCAGAGAATCACACACTCAAAATCAACTCAATGCAACACTTGGCTTTCATTCAAGTATTGCCGGTCCGATCAGCCCCCGGGGCGGTCGGCCGATTCATCTTGATCGGACCGCTCCCACAATCAGCGGTCGGACGGTCCAAACAGCCAAAATTCAAGCGAGAAATTCAAACCTTCTCGAAATTTCAATCGAATAGAACTTTTGACTGGAGCTCCAAAATGATGGGACCACATCCGGAGACTCCTCACTTGCCTACACAACCTATTTTTGGCCCACTCAAAAACACAACTTTCAAGGAGCGGTCGGACCGGTCACCATGGCTTCGGGTTTGCTCCGCGGTGATCCATCGGCGGCACGACCCGATCGACAACCGCCGATGCTTTGGCGACCTTGGAGCAAACCCGAAAACGCGAGATTTTGCAAACCAATAACGCCATTGCCAATTGACTCATCATCCTGAGATCGTGCACATATCCTCACGATATCCACAGCTAGACTTGGTAGTCATATTCATATGCTGAGTATTATTCTTCATTTTCATGTGATAAAATTTCATTTCATGTCATCCATTCTATTCATGCCATGTTTTTGTTGTGACCACGGGAGTGGAAATCAAAAGACCCATCAATTCCAGTATAGGCATGTAAGTCCCACCACTCCAACGTGGGCAATCTTGGACACCCGTATGAAACGTTTTTCATACGGTATTTGGGTCCCCGAACTTTGTTTAGTACGGGCTTAAGTGAACACCGACGGGTGTATCACTCGTTATACCGGTATAAGTTGTTGAGCAGTCCATTCTTTCATTGCATCCATTCATTCCATTCATACTCATAAGTGTTCAGAGATAAGCTCATAATTCGTATTGAGATTGACTTGTTCATTACCTTGTATGTTCAATTATTTACTATACTTGCTGAGTTTCGACTCATTATTGCTTTCTTTATTTATTTAGGTGATCATTGATGATGACGCTGGGCGGGACTAGTCACACACACTAGTCACACACACTATTCACACTTTTTACCTTCCTTATCCGTTTTTATATTAAGATTTGATTATACCTTTCATTCGTAGAATGTTGAACTGTAATAAATAATTTTGATATGGTCCTTGATCACTCCCGTTGCCATGGTCCTTGATCACTCCCTTGTTTAATCGTTTGGATTCAACATTTATTACTGCCATTACTTTATGAAAGTTCGACTTCTTTATGTTCTCGTATGAGTTATGTTTGAATTCTTCCGTTGGTTGATTACATGATAGATCCTTTAGGTAACATTTTGGCTTCCGAATAGCCAGGGTGTTACAAATATCTAATCTAGACTCTGTAGCAATGGTCAACATTTACCTATGGCATGCATACATATATTCGCAATCCAGATATTTCTATCGAAAGTAATAGGAGCAAGATGATCAGGGGGGCTGCTTTCCTTGCCAGATATATTCGACTTGCTATAGAGGATCACTCGTGTAAACAATAGAATAATCGAAACCTAGCGAAAGAATCAATAAGAACGGGTAACGCCGAATAAACTAAAAAATTCAAAATCATCCAAAAATAATGAAATTTACAAATAAGGTAGAGAATGATTTTAAATGTATTTATCAACAAAAATCAATTGATTTGGATGTTGCATGCAAAAATTATGGCCAAAACAATTTTTACTGGAAAGAAAATCAAGGAAAACATCTTCGGTTACTATTTATTTGCAAATTTCTAGAGATTTGGTGTTAATGAAAATTTAATGGTAGATGGAGCATGATATTATAAGAACAAAATTTTTGATTTACTTCATTTGGAGTTAAAAATGAATTTCTTTTGATTTTTCAAATTCATGAAAGTAGTGCACACATAATTTGAATACCAAGTTTTTTAGCGATAGTAACATGCTAAAAACATATTCTATATTAAAGTACATTTATATATGAATCCTACAAAATTGATTTTACTTCATTCGGAGTTACAGAGATAAATACTTATACATTTTTTAAGTTTAACTGCATTTTCAGTACAATAATAATACTAAACTTAAAGTATTTTTGCTAACAGTATTTTATGGGACATAAACATGTCCCAAACTATTTTTATCTTAAAGCTCATTCAAAAGTAAGTTAACTAAATTTGATGATTCAAATTTGGAGTTAAAATGAATTAGTTATATATTTTTGAAATTTAAGCAATTTTTAGTACACAAATAAAGCATTTTCAAAAATATAAAAGCATTTAATACTTTTTATAACGGGGCGTACTGAGCCACGGTCACTGACCAGTGGGGTCCATGATTTTTATTTCTTTTTCAAATTAAAATCCTAAAGAAAATCTATTTCTCTCCGTAGGACCCACCTGTCATACACACGGTCCACAACATAGTGCGTGGATCAACGGTCCACCGCACAATGCACTGGCCTATGCACCACAGTGTGGTTTACTGTGCTCTACATGGCCTTAGGCCCACGTGTTAGTCACTCACTATTCAAATAAATCCGAGCCAATTAATGCTAATCATTGCTTAAAGCCCTAAGGACATCAATTAACGCCTAATCATTCTGCTACAGTGCGGTTAGAATGCGCCACAAAGAGTGCTCGAGGCCGTGAACTTTTCCAGAGAGTCACTGGTGCCTAAGGCCATGTCGACGCTTGATAGCTACCAAAACAGAGAGTCTACACGCTGGCAAAGCTATGGGCGGTCGGGGCACCGCCGGAGACGGACCGAAGCAGCTGTGCAACGTGGAGAGGCAGCGGCGAGCTATGGCCAACATGTGATAACGCGGAGCGATGGCACCATAGGACATCGACGGTGTGCATGAGCATTAGGGGAACTCAATGAAGCTACCTGAGTGATGCGGGGAAGATGAACTAGGCAGAGAAGAGCTAGCGGCGAAGACCCGTGGCGGCGGCGGAGCTTCAACACGGGGAGCTTCACCTGAGCGAAGAGGGATGGCATTGAGAACAAGGGAAGCATGAGGGGGTTATTGACATGGTGATAGAGCATGCGATTGGAAATGGAGCTCCTTACCGGAGATGGAGAAAAAAGGTTTGCTTTCGGCCGACGTTGAGAAGAATTCAAAATCCGATGATCCCTGAGCATATAAACCAAAATTGGGTTAGGGGAAACGATGATGGTGATCGGAGGCACAACGTAACACCGACGGTGATGAGGGGCGTCTCGACCGAGCTTTAGAGCTTGAACTCCAGAGGCGCTCGGGCTCGGTTAGGGGGAGAGAAAGGTGGCAGAGAGCTAGAGGGTGTCTCAGAGTTGCGAAAAGAAAAAAAAGAGAAGCTCCGGGCTTTTATAGCCGGAGGTGACGAAGAGAGCGAGGAGAAGCCGGTGGAGATGAACTCAGTCCATGGACGATCACGAGCAACAGTGAAGCGATGGCGAGGTGATAGGAGCATGTGTTGGTGCGAAACCATGGGCCAAACCGCTGGCGAGCATCGCAAACCAGGGGCATATCCATTGAAGATGACGCACAACGACGACGATGCCATGGCGTGCACTCGGCGCTGGCGAGGACGTGGAGGCCGCTTGGAGAAGAAGCACTATCGCTGGGGCCAGCAGGTGGACGGTCGGATCGGACCGAGCGGAGATCGGACGGTCCACACGTTCGCCAGCGGGTTGGGTTCGAGTCAGGTGCGGGTGGCGCGGTCGATTTTTTAGGTGGCTTGATTGAGTCGAGATGGCTCGGTCGGACCAGAGGTCGGGTCCGGTCGGAGGAACAGTAAAACCAGATTTTTGATAAATAGGCTGAGATGGTTAGGGAATTTTTAGAGATATTGGTTTAACTCCAAAAATTCTGAAATTTTTACAGGAGGATAATAACTCTAAGAACAACCTTGCATAATGTTTCTAGAGTTTTTCATTTAATGAATTTGTATCTAGAAAAATAACAATTTGTTTCCCTAGGGATTTTACTTAGGGACCAACTGGTTTGACTAGCCCTTTTAAAATAGCAAATAAAATCTAAAAATTATGAAATTTTTCAGAGAAGTCACTAGGATGATTTATAAGCTAGGAAAAATAATCATAGAGGTTTATCACAAGATTTGATTAAAAAGTTCCAAAGGGTTAATCTTCTAGTCAATTAAATCAATAAGTTTTTGAAATCAACAAAACATTAGAAATAAAATCCAAAAAAATTTAGATAACACATGATGTGTCAAAAGTTTTAATTTATTCTCATTTTTATACACTAGTCTAATGCCCGTGCTTTTCTACGGATTAAAAAAATCATATATCGTCAACCGTCATCGTGTTCAGCCTACAAATGCAAGTGATCCACCAGTAACCCGTTCTTAGAAAGATCGATGGAATCTTTGGGATTCTTGCACACCAGCTTGGGCAGTTGGGGTGTGGGGGGAGTGGAGTGGAGGCTATGGGTGGCCAATGTACGCACGGGAGGAACCAAGAAAGAATGAGATCCAATGGCTCACGTCTCACGAAGAAAGATAGATCTAACGGCTCACATCGCATGAGGAAGGACGGACCGCCACCAATTCCTTCTTTTAAGTAGTAGAGATTTGAAATACAAACCAAGTTTTGTGATGTTACAGGTAGGTTCCCTATGCCCAAGTGATGCTTTTCCGTGTTTATTTACTTGAAGTGCAGCTGAGTCACCTTAGCCACTTTGGCCGTAGTCCCACCACCGCACCTCGCCGTCGCGCCGCCACTGCGGTTCACCACCGGCCATGTTCGGGCTACCCATAGATTCGCAAGAGTCCAAGGATTCCATTTATGCCCTTGGTTCACGCGGCCATGGACCACAGCGCCGATGAGCCGCCGGTCAAGCTCGCGGCTGCGTTTTGCTTTGTTGTCTGAATGTAGGATAATTACTATAGCACATTAATTAAACAAATCTTGGTCGGTTTAGGTTAAACCAATGGTTAATGTCGGCAAAGCACGTGTTAGCTTCCACTTCATGCTTTGATGTTATGCTGACATGCGGGCCCATGCCGCTAAGTGCATAGTGATCCCAGTCCATGGACCATGGACCGAGTTCGTGAACTTGCGGTCCATGCACTATTCCGTGAGGGTAGACTATGACATGTGGACCCTACATGTCAGTAGGTTTATTCTAAAATTAAAAGAAAAAAGAAAAATACTTTGCAACGGGCCCCACATGTATGTGTCAGAGGCTAGGTTCACCTAGGTATAAAAAGTATTTATTACATTTAGAAATTCCAAAATAAATTACTTTTACACTGAAAATAGTTTAAACTTCAAAAATTCATAAGAAATTCCTAATTGAGTGAAATTAATTTTGTTAGATTTCATTTTTGCTGTACTTTAATTTGGAATAAGTTTGAGATATGTTACTATTACAGAAATTTTTGATATTTGAAATATGTATACACAATATTTTAACTTTGGATAATTCGTAGAAAATCGAAAAGAACTCAAAATGAATTAAAATTTTCACCTAAATTTTATTAAATCATAATATCCCTACTGTGATCTTCTCATACATTTTTGAGTATTTTGAATTTTCTCAGTGTTTTTTAATAACGTGTTTTCTTTAGAATCCGAGCTGACAGAAGTGAACAATTTCCCATCCGAGAGTGAACAAGTGGCATATTAACAAGGTACAAGCATCAATTTTTACATTTATTTTCACATACATGTTGATCACAGAATTTTCTACTTTAGCTAATTTAGTTACCTTGAAATGCAAATATTACTTGCTTGCATGCTAATTTTGAGTATGGATATTTTGTGAGCCTAGTTAGCTATGTCCTAATTTTTGCAAGTTGTCCATGAATACTCCCTTACAACCATGCCTAAGTTAGTTGACTTGTGATATTACTTATTGACGAGGATTAAAACCTCTATTTATTATTTAATAGATAAAGGACCATACGTCTTTGTGGTCGTAACCCCTAAGGCTAACGACCTCACTGGTCGTGAGGATTCCAGAGGTTACACAACATCTAACCTGGTCGAGAAGGTTCCCAACCTTGTCTCCGACCAGTCAAAAGCTCTCAAAACCTTGAACTGATATCTGGACCTAGCATCAGATATATCCCCTACCGTGTGAAGAATGGGACATGTGCTGTATATCTCATACCACGCGATGATACGTAACTCTAAGACACAGGAATACGGTTAATGGCTCACTGACATATAAGCATGCGGCGCTTGACACATTATCAATCGGCGCCTCTCTTCGACTGACAGCGTTGCTTCCCGAGCATGCGTCTCCTCCAGAGACAACTGCCAACCCTTCATCAACTACATAAGGAGGACTGCGGACTGAAGTGAAGGAGGCCAGAACAGTGAAGATCATTTGGGAAACACTCTGGGAAGAGCATCGTATTCCCAAATTAGTCTTTAGTCTAGGTTACATACACTTATTGTAATAGCCAGTTCATAGCAATAAAGAGCAGCCTCATTACTTTCCAGAAGATACGCACCATTTTCCTCTTTTCTTTCATATATTCATAAAATCGGCGATTTGATCGTCGACAGCTGGCGCCGTCCGTGGGGAAGAAGGCGCAAATCTTCTGAAGGAATTCTTTGCTCATTAAATCCTCGCTCATCCTTCTGCTCATGGGATCATGGCAGGAACTTGGTATAAGGAGAATTGGTTCGATCTGGATGACTACTCCAACCTCGACATGGACGCCTGCATCCAGGGCATGTAGGGTGATTGGACGTCATCCTCTCTTCCTCTGCCGATTCGCATGTAGCTAACAACGCCGAAGTCGAGCAGATGGATGAGGATGCACCACTGCAACAAGTGGCGCTTCCCGAGGGACAGGTCACTCCGACCAGTTCGGAGTGTCCAAAAATCTGTCCAAGCCCGGTCCTTCCGACCGGCAAAAAAGGTGATGAAATGTCAGCCATACAATCCGAGTGTTAATACACTCTCGACACCATCATGGCTGACATGTATTCGCCCAGGGCTTCTGGGAGTTCCAGGAGCCAACCGACATTTGGTAACGGTGTCGATGAAACCCTCACCGACCATAGGCCGAGTGGAGATGATAAAGCTCAGCATACGATCGGCAGTTCGCCGTATCAGGCTGAGTCCGCCACGGAGGCCTCAAGAGGTTCTCATCTCCGATCGGTCTTCGTCGTGGAAATGTCTGGTAGAAGTACTAGGAAGCTCTCCACTGAGTACAGTGGAAACTCTTCGGAGGATCGATGCTGAAAACACGAGGTCAATGCGATCGGAAATACTGATCGCAATGCCCTGTACGGTCCTGCACCCGCTGCCTCACCACCATCTACTGATGGAAATGGCGCGGGCAAGCAAGCACCAGCTACCAGAGGTAACAGAACTGATGGACGTCCATCATTTAATTCGCCTGGTTCAGCCCCACCAAGGATAATAAGTCAAGTACGGCCAGGCGCGAGGTTAAGAGAAGGTTCGGATCTGCGAACGCCAACAACCTCGATGAATCCTCCGGGACCTTCCATAACGGTACAGAATCTGCAGCGCATTCGTAATATTTTAAATAATACTGACCCTGCTTTAGCAGAAGCTCCAGGTTTTGTCCAACTGGTAGGACAGGTGTCGGAGATTCTCCAACAAACCGTACAACGTACAGAAGAATACCGAGAACGGAGGGCACCACAAAGTCAAACCATGACTTCGTCCCAGCGTTCTTCCCTCGGCAGAGGGCAACATGCGTATGTTGGGAATCAATCGATACCACAGACTCCTCGATGTTTCCGACAAATGAGTCATGAGGGAAGGAGATTGTTCTGAACAAATACACCTTCTTCTCGTCGAGAGGGTCATTCGCTTGGTCTGAACGATCTTCGACATCGTTTGAACCAGGCAGGTGATCGAGGGCATCATAATGCTCACGATCAGGTCGGAACGCCGGAGCCCCAGTTCTCTAATCTAAAGAACCGGTCTCCGACCGATCACAATCCGGCACCTTTTCAAAAAAGGCACCATGAATCAGTTACAGGCTGCCGAGCTTTCTCTGCTGGGCTTCAGGCTGTGCGTTGACATAACCGGTTTCGACCGGCCAACATGGACAAGTTCAATGGGTCTCAGAACCTGTTAGAACTTCTCCAGATTTATACCACCGCCATCAGAGCGGCCGGTGGTGATGGAAACGTGATGGCCAATTACCTACCTACGGTGTTAGAAGGATCTGCCCGGTCATGGTTACTTAACCAGCCGGTCGGATCAATCTACACTTGGGAACAGCTCTGCGATCTCTTAATCATGAATTTCCGAGTGCGTGACGATCACAAGCGAGGAAGGAAGATGATCTACATCGGATCTGGCAGAACCCAAAAGAAACTCTTCGACAGTACATCAAGAGGTTCAGCCAGGTTCGTAATTCCATACCCGAGATTGCAGAATCTTCTGTAATTCATGCTTTCAAGGCAGGATTGAGGAATCGGAGGTTTACAGAGGATATAACTATGAATCCCCAACGAACAACCGCCGAACTATTCGATATGGTGGATAAATATGCAGCTGCTAGTGAAGCGGTCGAATGGAGCGAAGTTATAGATCGAAAAGGCAAAACTCCTCACTCTGGTTTAGAAAAGCCAGAGAAGAAGAATAAGAAAGTTCACAAGAAGAAGAAGCATCGCAAGATGGATGGTAAGGAGGTCTTAGCGGTCCCAGAAAAGCTCACCAAAGGTAAGAGGGACTATACCGGTCGAGGCAAAGCAAAGATTCCGACCGACGGATATAAAAAGAATAAGAAGTGGTGCCCGCTTCATCAACAGGCAGGGCACGATCTGCGCACCTGCCGTGTCTAGCAAAAGAAGTTGGAAGATTACTATGCAGGTAAAGGCCCCCTTCCCTAAATACAAGAGTTGGGGGATGCAAGCTCCAAAAAGGACAAAGATGGCAATGAGGAGATGGAGTACCAAGAACCTCAGCACATAGTTGACATGATCTTTGGAGGATCTTCATCGTACGACTCGCGACATCATCTGAAAGCCATGGAGCGGGAGGTAAACCTAGCAGAGTCTCCGATCAACATCAAGCCTTCGAGGTGGTCGGACACAGTAATCTCCTTCGGCAAAGAAGACTGCTCCGTCTCGTCGACTCGGCCGGGTAGGTTCCCTATTATAGTTGAGCCTACCATTAATAATTGTAAGGTCAATAGAGTCTTGCTAGATGGAGGTAGTTCTTTAAATATTTTATTCTCGGGAGCTCTAGAAGAAATGCAGGTTCCTAAATTGAAGGTAAAGCCAGTAAAATATGCCTTCCATGGCATAGTCCCTGGCTCTACCGCCAAACCGATAGGACAGGTGTTCTTACCGGTTACGCTCGGAAGTCCTGATAACTTCCGAACGGAAAAGATTTTGTTTGACGTGGTTGATTTTGAGACCGCCTATAATGGGATCCTTAATCGTCCGGCTCTTGCAAAATTGCTGATAGCCACGCATTACGGTTATCAGAGTTTGAAGATGCCAGGACCAAAAGGTGTCATCATGGTTTGGCGAGATCAAAAGATGGCTTATGTCTACGATCGAAGATCTTTAGAACTGGTCGACGAGCTTCCAACTAGAAATACTGACTCTTCTGCGATGCAGGTCAAACACTCTAGACCAAAATTGACACCCAACCCCTCCGATCAGACAAAAGAGGTGCTACTCGACAAAGGCGCTTCTCCGAGAGACACCAGGTTGGGAGACACCGACAAATCCGTTCCAAAGTTACTGATTGGAGAAGGGCTCAACCCTAAATAGGAAGAGTCGCTCATCTCTTTCCTCCGAGCAAACCAGGACATTTTCGCCTGGCAGGCGAACGACATGCCCGGAGTCCCCAAGGAAGTGATTGAGCACGGGTTGGCCCTCCAGCCTGACAAAAAACCGATCAAGCAGAAGCTAAGGCGTTTTGCACCTAACCGAAATGAAGCAATCCAGTCGGAGATTGACAAGCTCCTCAAAGCTGGATTTATTCATGAAGTACGTCACCCTCAGTGGCTTGCCAATCCTGTAATTGATAAAAAGAATAATGGGAAATGGAGAATGTGTATGGACTTCACAGATCTTAATAAAGCTTATCCGAAGGATGATTTTCCTCTTCCTCGCATTGATCAGCTTGTAGACTCCACCTCCGGGTGCGAGTTACTGAGTTTTTGAGATCCATATTCAGGGTACCACCAGATAAACATGAGTAAAAAGATGAGGAGAAAACTTCCTTCAACACTCCATATGGCACTTACTGTTATGTTAAGATGCCTTTTGGTCTGAAGAATGCTAGTGCAACTTTTCAAAGGTTAATGGAGAAAACTTTCAGCCCGCAGGTAGGTCGAAATTTAGAAGCCTATGAGGAAGATTTGGTTGTGAAAAGCATCAATGCAGGCGATCATATCCTTGACCTACAAGAAACCTTCAACAACTTGAGAAGACATAACCTCAAGTTGAATCTGGAGAAATGTGTATTCGGGATTTCCGCTGGAAAGCTTCTTGGTTTCCTAGTTTCAGCTAGAGGTATCGAAGCAAATCCGGCAAAGATAACGACCATCAATCAGATGCGTCCCCCGACAACAAAGAAAGAGGACCAAAAGCTAATCGGCTGTATGGCAGTGCTAAGTCATTTCATAGCCAGGTTAGATGAGAAGGGATTACCTTTCTTTAAACTTCTTCGGAAGCACGGGAGTTTTGAGTGGACGAAAGAAGCCAACGAAGCCTTTAAAAAACTCAAAGAGTACCTTAGAAGCGCCCCGGTCTTAGTCTCTCCAAGACCGAAAGAAACACTATTGATTTACGTGGTTGCAACGCCACAGACTGTGAGCGGTGTACTGGTCGTAGAGCATGAAAACGTTCAACGACCAGTGTATTACGTAAGCGAAGTCTTACCTGGACCAAAGAAAGATATCCACAGGTACAAAAGTTTCTCTATGGTCTCCTTATGGCTTCAAGGAAACTAAGGTATTACTTTCAAACCTACAAAGTGGTCGTACCTACAGGATATCCCCTAGGTCAAGTCCTTGGAAACAGGGAAATCGTCAGGACGAATAGCAAAATGGGCAGTTGAACTAGGGACGTTCGACCTCCATTTTATCTCACTAACAGCTATAAAGTCTCAGGCAATAGCAGAATTCATTACCGAATGGACAAACCCAGAACCTAAGCAAGAACTCGAGTACGAGCACCACGACGAGTGGACAATGTACTTTGATGGTTCATTAATGCTTAAAGGATCGGGGGCTGGAGTCGTCTTGATATCCTCTAGTGGCGAACACATTAAGTACGCCATCCAGTTTAACTTTTCTGCTACTAACAATGTAGCGGAATATAAAGGTTTGCTGGCAGGACTTCGAGCAGCTCATTCGCTCGGGATTCGCAGATGACTAGTGAAAGACGATTCTCAACTAGTAGCGAATCCAGTAGGGAAAGAGTATTAATGCTCAAGTACCAAGATGTCGTTTTATCTTGCGGAAGTACGAAAACTCAAAAAGTACTTTTTCAGTTTTCAGATCCAACATATTCCTAGAAAGAAAAACTTTCTAGCAGATCAGCAGGCACGGATGGCCTCCACAAGGTCAACCGTCCCACCGAGAGTTTTTCTTGAGCAACTCGATTCACCCTCGGTAATCGAGCCTTCCGAGAACATCAATGGTTCACATCAGGTCAATCCAATTGATTCTGATCACATAGATGCTCCACAGATCGGTGACGATCATGGTAGAGATTGGATGACATCGATCTACAATTACCTTCACCATGACCTAATTCCAGAGGATGATGTAGAGGCTAATCGTATAGCACAAAAAGCCAAATCATACACTCTAATCGAATGTACCTTGTATAAACGAGGATCTCATGGAGTGTTGATGAGATGCATATCTCACTCGGATGGCATTAAGTTGCTAACCAAAATTCATGGAGGAGTCTGTGGAGTACATCATTCCTACAAAACAATGGTCGGTAAAGCCTTCAGGCAAGGATACTATTGGCCAACTGCCCTTCATGATGCAAAAGAGCTCGTGACAAAGTGCGTACAATGTAAGTTTCATAACTGACAAGTACATCAGCCGGCACAAGCTCTGCAAACAATTCATCTTTCTTGGCCTTTTGCAACCTGGGGACTAGACATTCTGACCTTTCCCAAGAGCACCCGGGGGCTTCGAATTCCTCTTCGTCATGATTGACACGTTTACAAAGTGGATTGAAGCCGAGCCAGTTGTTAAAACTACAATTGAGGCTGCTTAGAGGTTCCTCACAAAAAATATGATTACACGATTTGGTGTACCCAATCGTATAATCACGGACAATGGTACCCAGTTCTCCAGCGGCAGTTTCCAGGAATTTTACGATGACCTAGGTATCAAAGTCCATTTCGCTTCGGTTGCTCATCCGCAGAGTAACGGAGCAGTTGAGCGTGCCAATGGTATCATAATGCAGGGGGTCAAACGCTAAGTATTCGTCCAGTTAATAAAATGGTCAAGAGCTTTGGTTCAGAACTTCCTTCTATTTTATGGGCTGTTCGTACGACGAACAGTCGTGCGACTGGTGAAACACCATTCTTTTTAGTCTATGGGGGCCGAAGCCATGCTTCCTCCAGAACTAAAAATTGGTTCTGCTTGAACTGATTGTTTTGATGAAAAAGATCAGGAAGAAAGACGACTTGACGACGTCAATTTCCTTGAGGAACGACGAAACCAAGCCGTATTGCGTTCGGCAATCTATCAACAAGCCATGCGAAGGTACCACAGTCGTAAGGTGCAACCTCGCAGCCTAGCTGTAGGTGATCTGGTTCTCAGAAAAATTCAGAGCCAAGGAAATCACAACAAAATTTCTCTCAAGTGGGAAGGTCCTTACACTGTGGTCGAAGTCACCCGACCAGGTTCGATACGATTAGCCATGTCAGACGGCAGGGTTTTGTTTAATTCTTGGAATATTGACCAACTGTGTAAGTTTTTCGTTTAAATTTCATTCCATTTCCATTCAGTTTAATAAATAATAAATCAATTCAAAAAGCAAGTGATGTGTCGGACCCGGGAGTAACACCCCAGAATCCTCTGTGCATTTCTGAACTAGTCCCATGATCAGTAGCTAGTTCACACAGTAAACAAATATGGTAGTATCCATAATTCGCATAACTTTATTAATAATCAACAGAGTTTATTACAAAAGGACGCTTACGGGCCAACAATAAACAAACATAGCGGAAGACGAAGAAGTAGTGGAGTCCAGCTGATCTGCCACAGGCAATCGACTAGGGTAGCGGCCTAGCCGTCGAGATCCGAAGTCCTTCTCCTCTGAAATTTATTTGCATGAAGTAAGGGTGAGCACAACTACCGTGCTCGCAAGTTACACCCAATAACAGAGTTAATGTATGCATGGATATATCAAAGGAAGGTTTATTGGTTGAATTTGCATAAAGCAATGTTTTCTTTAAATATTTGTTACTAAGTTCCAAAGCAGTTATTCTATAACTAAAATTCATTATTATAAATTCTCAATTTTTATAGTAGGATAACCTCCATATGAAACATGGTGATGGACACCCTCCTATCACATGGCTAACCGCCCAATTTTACCATGAGGATTAACCATTATCAAATCATTTGTAAAAATATTTTGAAATCAAAACCAAAGTCTAACTTTGAGTGGCTTTGCTCAGCATGTCCATGACCGTGGGCACGGCTATTCGAATAGTTTTACACTCTGCAGAGGTCGTACAACTTTACCCACAAGACATGAATTCTCTAGTTTGTTTGGCATCTGTCGATCCCACTGCTCACTACCTTAGGTAAGCAGTCTAGAGCACGTGTCAAGGCTTTTACAATGCGCCATCCCACCGTAGCCTTGCCTCACTAAGGTTTCGCTTCCATTTTGCTAACCACGCGCCGGATTCAAGCCCCCTCTTGCGCCATGTGGTAATACTGTCTAACCGACACCCACACACCAAAATGGCACAACTACGATGGAATGTTACAAATTATTTAGTCAGGTCCTGCCCATACAGGACATGTGGTAGTACAATGTGGCTTAGCAAGATGCGGCTCGAAGACCGGTCCTTAACTGACTTGGGCGACTTCCAAAATAACCCCTGTGCCTAAATCCTACCCAGATTGAGCCCGTGCATAAACCTGCACCCACCAAGCATTCATTTCGCCCAAGTACAAACTAACTTTTCATTTTTGCTTTTCAAAGTCATTTGCAAAATCTTCCATGACAAACCAATGCCATAGACTTTCAAACAATAGTTAATCATTTGGCTAAAATTTCCCAATCTAAATATTTTTGGTCTAAGCATGTCTTTACATAATATTTTCAAATGATCCCAGTTCATACTATCGTATCAACTAGGTTTTTATCTAGGGTGACAATATATTTGATTCAAATATCAACATTGGCCATACAAAGGATTTAGGCATAACTATAAATTTAAAACAGGTATTTAAATTACATTAAATAAAAATAAGCATGCAATAATAATTTTAAACAGAATTTAAATAATTTGAAATAATGGGATCAAATATGATCAAAGGTATAACTTGTCTTGCTTGGTTAATCGATGTTCTCAAATGGCGTCGAAATCTGACTCTCCGAAGTCGTCGAAATCTATACGCGTAAATGATCCAAATTCAAATAGCATTCAAATAAAATCCAAATAAAATCTAAAAATTAAGAAATAAATACTGGAAGTAAGATATCGGCTTTATATGAATATAGGAATTTGAATCGATGAAATCGGAGTTCGTATGAGGGAGAACAAAATTCCGGAAGGTTGAAAGGGTGAGTAAATAGTAGTTTGCATGGCACTATTCATTTCCATGCAATGCACATGAATAGTAAATGTCGTAGAAGAATTAGTCGTACCGGCGAGAGGAAGAGAGAGATGGTCGGCGAACAACAAAAATAGAATCTTGGGAATGAGACGGACCCAATGGTGGTGGTCGCGCCACTGGCGGAGGTCCAGCGCGACGGTGGTGCGCAAAACAGTACAAGGTGAATAGTGACGCCGAAGAGCCGATAATGTTTTGGAGAAAAGGAAGGTAGCACAATGTAGAGCATCATGAGGTGAAGCTAACGGTATTGACGACATCGCCGGCGGATCAAAGACGGTGCCGAAAACGACGACAGAAGGTGGTTCGGTCTCCAGAGGAAAATTCTTGGTTGCGGCGAAAAGAGAGTGGCGAACTCCAGGGATAGGAAGGGGAAACCGAGGGGCACGCGGCGACGCAGTCGGTTCGGAAAAAGACTGGCCGAGGAGGGAGAACGGAGGTAGCGAAGTGGGTACGTGCATGAATTTGAATGACACTATTCACTCATGCATACGTGAAATAGTTGTGCAGGCGATAGGGAGGGAGAGTTGACTGGCGAACAACAAAAATGGAACCCGCGCGATGTACTCTACCCGATGGTAGTGGCGGTTCGGCGGCGACGACTGCTGGCGGCGGCGACGCGCCAATAGAATAAAGAGCAAAAATATAATAAAAACTCAAAATTACAAAATAAATACTAAAAAATAAAGAATAAATTTAGATGATTTTACGAGCAAGAATCATCGGATTCGGATTTTGCAATAGAGAGTAATGATTTTTGGAGTGAATTTCTCTTCCATTTAAGTTTGCTACAGTATGCATGACTAATAACTGAGCTACTTTTCTTCTTCCTTTTGCTTCGAATCAACAAAGAAGGAAACAAAGCCATGGCGCCGGGGAAAGGAAAAGGGAAGGTGGCTAGGAGATTACCAAAATGGATTGCCGACGTCGAGACGAAGCTAATGGAGGTGACGACGCAGTCGGGGATGGCCGGCGACGGTGGCGGTGGCGCACAGGAGGTGTCGGCCATGGAGGTGGGCGGGTGCTCCGGCGAGGTTTCGATGAAGCGAAGGCATGCCCGCGTAGAGTACGACGTCGCGGTGCCGGTGGTGGTGACGGAAGTGGCGAAGCTCCACCGGAGGCCACACAAGAGCGCAAGAACGACAAACTGCCGGCGATCTTCAAATCGCAAATGTGGACAAACTTTGGGAAGAGAGGAGGAGAGGTTTTGGGGGTGAGTTCAGGGTGGAGAGGACCTCCTGGTGGTCACTTTATATAGGGGAGGAGATGCTTGGATCAATGCAAATTCATGAAAGCAAAGACGAAATTTTCGGGTGCAATAATGAGAGGGAGAAAATTGGAAACTGCATTAAATTCAAAGGAATAAACAGCCAATTGATGGTGTAGTAATGTAGGTGATGTTACTATGGACGTTTGACTTCAAACGGATTTGAATTTGGTCATTGAGTGAGGAGAAACGAGAAGAAAAAGCGAAATCAACCATTAATGGTGATATTGAGCTTCGGTGCGCGGCGGCAGTCGGCAGGATGGGCGGCGGCGGTGGCCGGTGGCCGGAGTAGGGGCGGCGGGATGTGGGGTGGTCGGTGGTGGCCGGCTGCACTCGGTGGTGGTGCTGCCATGAAAAACCTCACGGGATAAGAAACTCACAGGGAAGAAAATGCTCTCGGTTGGTTGGAGGAAGAAGATGATAGAAGGAAGGGTATAAAGGAAGGAGGGAAGTATACTAAATAATAGAAATAAAGAAGAGAGATGGCTGTGTATGGGAAGCTTATGAGGTTAAGCGTGCTCAGGTTGGAGCAGTGGGAGGATGGGTGACCTTCGGGAACCTTTTTTTTATAATTATTTTTGAAATTAAAATTAAGCCACAAATTGAACACCTTTTAGAATATAGTAAATAGAGTCCAAAAATTTTAGAAAAATTCATAAAAATTCCTAGAATTATTTTGAACTTAATAAAAATAATTCCAACTTAAAGTTGGCTTTTATTTTTGATTTTATTTTCTAGAAAATAGGAAAACCTTTTTAAATACCAGAAAATCCCAGAAATTAATTAAAACTTTATTTTTCAATTTAAATCCAATAAAATTACAGAAATTTAATAAAACTCAATAAAATTTCTTTTTGACTTTAAAATCAAGAAATTAAATAATTAATTTTCCTTCTTCCTTTTAACAGCGAAAACTCTTTTTAGGTTACAGAAAACCAAGAAAATCTTCGACAGTCAGAAAATCAAATAAAATAATAACTTTATTTATTTTTATTTTGGTAACAGAACTTTGGGATGTTACATGATGTTATTTGTATGACAGAGCCTAGGTCTGTCGACTGCGGTTCATATGCTTACTAGTATGGAGATTATATGTTTTATTTTTAAAATTCTGTTCTACTCTTGTTTGGCTACTGGTCGGGACACAGAAAACCTCCTAGTCGAAGTCTCTCCTTTTTTGCATGTGGTCCCGTCCACTGGAAGGAGCTTCCTAGCGACGGTCCTTTTCTTACGATCCTCGCTGCCAGTCGGACTAGAGCATGAACACGTATTGCGAAATACAATCTATATCTTCATTTCTTAGCAAGTTCATTCCGACCAGCATTGAGCACTGCATAGAAATAAAACCACTTCTCGTTTATTATACATGTCTTTGCATATAATTTCCTTTTGTCAAGAAAAATATTTTTTTCCTTCCGACCATATATTGTCATAGTAAGTACTTTGATTACGAAAAATAGATTTACAACTAGTCGAAACCTAACACTGGTTCCGACCAAAAAGGTTTCTTAGTATTATCACGATCAGTTTTTTCAACAATCAGTACATACTTTCAAACAATGGTTGAGACTTAAGTTCATATTCTTGGCCTACTGCTTTTATAGTAAAGTTCTTCTACTATAAAACAGTCAGGGGCTACGTAATATATGGTAAGTCGACCGGATAAACAAAAATTGTTTTTTTTCATTGATAAGAGAAAGGTAAGTTTTTTACACATATTTTGCATACTCTCTCTCTCTCTCTTTTGCAGGATTTTTACTACTAGAGATTGCCCTCCAATAGTCACTGCTGGATGGAGATCTGACCTCCATTTCTTCTGCAACCTTGACTCCAAGAGGTTTAACTTCCTTGAGAAACTTGGTCGCCTCCTCAGACAAGTAGTTAAAATTCTCTTCAATAGCTTGAAGATTGATAGAGGGGTCGGACGCCTTCAGTTTTGCCAAAGCAAGACTAACTCCACTAGCAATAGATTCCTTTACGGACTGGGCGTAATTATCTCTTCTAGTTTTGAGCAAGCCCTTAAGGTCCTCCGAAAGATGGCCAAGGTAATTTACCTTTTCCATTGGATCACTTAAGGAAGGCAACGTTGATCTTGATCCCATATCAAAGATCATTTTGTTGAGTGTAGTAATTTGTTCATCAAGGTTAAACATAACTACTGCCCCTCTTTCTTGCTCAAATTCCAAAGCTTTATTTGCTTTGGTTAAAGCTTGATTTTGTTCTGCATAAGAAAAACAAATATTAGGCTAAAAAGGATCAGAAGAGATACTAAGTCAAGTCTACGACTAAGTTACCTTCGGCCTTCTTCCTGGATTTTTCTAGGTATTTTTCATGTCTGGTCGTCAAGTTTTCGATCGACTAGTCTTTAGCTTGAACTTCCTCTTTAAGCTTTATTCTTCTGGCTTTTTCAGACAAAGCTTCTTTTATTTTCTCCAAATCTATCAAATTTGATAAGGGAGAATAGTTAAAGGAAGAAAGGAAAGTCTTGAAAAAAGACAAATTAAGAAGAAAGTTCTTACTTTCTAATTCAGAGTATTTTTGCTCTAGATTCTTAATCCGATCGGTTAGTCCTCCGATCGCAGCAAAATTTTTGATCATATGCTGCACAAATAGCATTTTTTCTTTAAAGTTTCTTGTGAACTTCAAGGAAAACTATAAAAATGGTTGAGGACACTTACTTGAATTGCCACATCATTATAATCGGCAAAAATCTTATCAGGATCCGCCTTTGCAAGGCGATCTGATACTCTCCACCAAGCATCATCAAGCTCCTTATGCTCGATAAATCGAGGAGAGAAAGGGAACTTGTTAGTCTGGGAGGAGTTCCTTTCAGAAGTTGGAATCTGCTCTGGATCTACAGAGATGCCTACCTCCGCTGACGGAGTGACAATCACCACAGGATTCAAATCGGATTCCAACACTGAAGTAGGCTCAGGGGCTTCTCTTACCATTTCCTCCTCAAGATTTCTTACCTGAGGAAAGCCCTGGTCGGAAGTGCCCTCGATCACCTGACCTGTTGGAATAATATGATCAGGAACGACTGAAACTCCAACAGGTCCGCGCAAAGTAAAGGAAGTTCAGAGTTCATGATCGCCAAGATTATAAAAGGTATGCTTTCATATGATAATTTCATTTACAGCATACCCGGTTATCTTTTTTATCTTGACTCTGAAGCGCACTGGTTTAAAGTCTGTAGCGCTAGCTTTTCTTTTCTTTTCAACCAATTTTTCCAGTCTTGAACTGGTAGGGTTGGTTATACCCCCTCTACATCTTTTAGTGAACGATCAGATGTAATACTTTCGACCAACTGGTCGAGAGTAGAATCCCTGATCGTTGGATCGGAAGGTGTAGATTCATCGGTCACCAAAGCAGTTGCTTCAACGGCCCTTGGCAAATCTTGAGCAACTATTTGGGACTCAATGACTACCACCTGATTCAACAAACAAAGTTAGTCGGGTGATTAACATATCTTTTTCATCTAAGCAAAAAGTATTTCCTTCGGTTACCTACCTCTACACGATCACTAGTGATCGTAAGGTTGGTCGGTTCCTCAATTGGCTCACAGGTCCCTGTGGCCTCAACAATTCTTAGACCAACTGACTACAAATCAATGAGGATTTTTAGGTAAACACCGATCGGAAAAGATTATAAAGGTGAAAAATAATTATAATGTTTACGCGAAGTCTCTCAGCCCTCTCTTCAGCAGTAGTAACTGCTAAGATCAAAGGAAAACTAGCCTTCTCATTAGGCTCTCCAGCACAGATCATTATGATCCGGCTTCTGATTTCATCAGAAGACAAGGCTGTAACAAAAAGAGAGGTCTCAAGGTTATAAAAGCATTTAACCAGAAAGATATGCTGGTCGGATTCTTATTGGAACTTACCTTCCCTAGAGTCCTTGGTCGCATCATCACGATCAATATACCAGAGCATCGAATGAGCTCTGGCTGTAATATTCCGAAATCAAATCGGGTGAATCGGGGGAAGTCGGGAAAAATCGAGGAAGTTAAAGAAGTGAAAATACTTGTTGAGAGAGGGGGTTAACTGAACTTTCTTGGCAACCTCGGCCCCGGGCCGCGGCCCAGGTGGCCCAAGTGGTGGCCGGCCAAGTGGGGGGGGTGGTTCCTAACCCTACCCGTCCCCCCACCTCTCCCACCTCTCCCACTTCCCTCACCCTTGGCCGCCACCCCCATCCTATCCTCTCCCAAATCTGGTGCCTCCTCCCCTCCCCGGCGTCTCCTCCTCCCCTGGTTCCTGCCCCCGGTGATCCCGGAAGTGACCTCCTTCCGCCGGCGTCTCCGGTCATCTGTCGTCCCAGTGGTGGCCAGCCATTGGAGAAGGAAGGGAGGAGAAAGGGGAAAGATCTTTCGGGAGGTGGATCAACATCTCTCTGCAGGTCTTCAAGGGTAACGAATAATCCAAGTCATAGTTTGGTTCGATTTGATTGCTTGTTGGTCGATTAGATTTAAATCGGTTCCTGTTCTGGAAATTCTAGAACACGTCCGTCACATTGAGCGGCCAGTTTCGACCCTTTAGAGGTCGAATCTCGCATTTTTGTCTGCTAGAGTTTTGTTCCTCAGGTCGTTAGATTTCTTTTGGCACCAAGATTACGAGATTCCGCCTTACGGTTATTGAGATATGAATTTTTAACCGCACGCTGCTATGTCTGTCTTGGATCTGGGGACTATCGGTTTGTTCCTCGGTTTGGATCTAGTTAGAGTCAGATTCAGAACCTCCACCCCAATAGGTTAGTGTAATCCTTTAAATTATATTTCCAAGTTGGTAAAGATCACCTCAATTTGATCAGTGGATTGAAAGTTACATCATTTTCTTTGCTACTGTTCTGCAATCTGGACAGATATCTATCAGTTGCTTTCAACTGTTGTTTAGGCCACAGGTTTGGCCGAATCAAAGAACCCCACCAACTAGAGTTTCGTAGTCTGGTGCTTTAAGAGTATTTGAGCACTGGTTTCAAGTCATTGTGAGTCACAGATATTTAATTACGATTTTTCTCGTACTGCTGATCAGAAGGGCTGAAATTGGGCTGATTAGTTAGGTCGTCATTTTGAGCCATTGTTTATGTTTGGTTAGTTAGAGAGTTATGGTAAAATGCTTGTAGCACGTTATGTCTTGTTAGTCTTATTTCGATTAATTTTTTGTGTAGGCGGTGGGGGCAGTGAGTGGAGAAACACCGTCGTTGCCTCCTAACACGTCTCAACGCGGAAGGCAACTGTCTTGTCCGTTATTATTCAATGACGTTATTGCTTGTGACTGTACCACTAGACTTGTTTTCATGAGTTTGTTTGTATGCCATGTGTTACTCTCTATTGATGTGTGATAGACGTTCATTTCATGAAAATGCATTATGTTCATGCATCGATTCATTTGAACCACGGGAGTGGAAATTTGTAAGCCCCACCAATTCCAGAATGGGCACGTAAGACCCACCACTCCAATGTGGGCAATATTGGACACCAGTATGAAATGTTCTTCATACGGTATTTGAGGTCCCCGTACTTGGTTAAGTACGGGCTTAAGTGAACACCGACGGGTGTGTCACTCACTATACCGGTATAAGTTGTGAGCAGTCCATTTCTTCATTGCATTATTCCATTCCATTCATATCCATGTATGTTCAGAGACATTTTTCATAAGCAGATTGTGATTTGCTTTGTTCGCTTAATGTTTTTGTTGTCTGTTAATGTACTTACTGAGTCTTTGGCTCATCCTTGCTTTGTGTGTTTTATTTAGGTAAATAAGGAGGAAGGCAAGATCTTTTGAGGGGTAGTCCAGCACGCTGCACATCACCTTTATCAAATCAGAATTAGTATTATTATCTTTCATTCATATCAACTATTTGTTAAATTTCTAATTTGTAATAATCCAATTTTGGTATTGCCCATCATACGTTTTATTATGGATGTTTCTATTCCTTCTTGTGAAACTGTTAATCGTTTACCATTGTTCCTTATGGAATTTGGTTATCTAAGCTTGTTTAACCCGATATTGTTGTACATCCTTAGTATTTGTTAGTTCTTTTAGGTGACATCTTGGCTTCCGAATAGCCAGGGTGTTACACTGGCCTTCAAAGGACTGATTCTCCGCATGGAGAAGTCCCTCACCACGTGCCAGGAGCTTAAACCCCTGACACTCAGGAGATGGATGGCTTCAACCCATCTCCCAATTTTCCCCTCCTTCGAGAAGGAACGCCATTGCGGGTTCTCGATAGCCTTTTTACCGCTGTAATAAAGGTCATCGCCCTGCGTAATCTTCATGTAAAATTAACTATTCTTCCATGACGACCACGAAGACTTGGAGTACATTGGAATGTACTCATCAGCCTTCCCGTCATGGAGACGCAAAGTATACTGTCCGTGTGTACCGGTCGTCTTCTTTGCATTTACCAATGTGTAGTAGTACCTGAAGAGATCCAGAGTTGCTGGAATTCCCAAGTACGCTTCGCAGAGGTAGACGAAGATGCTGAGGTTGGCTATGACGTTGGGGGCCAGATTGATCAATTCTACTCCATAATACTCCAAAACTTGGGAAAGAAAGGAGTGAACTGGAGGTCTGAAACCGCATTCGATATATGCGAGAAAAACCAGAATTTCTCCATCCTCACCGCTTGGAGACTGTTCCCCAAATGCTGATCTCCATACGATCATATTTCTATTGGGTAGTAGCCCAACCTTTTCCAAACCTTCAAGTTTCTTCTCACTCAGATTGGAGATCGACCAGTTGGTGATAAGATCCGACATGGTGATTTCTTTCGGGTGAAGAATTCGAAGGTGATCGAAGATGGTTTCTTGGAAGATGAAGAGGAAATTAAAAGGTGTAGAAACCCTAACACCCGGTGCTAAGGGGCCTTTTATAGCTGCAACACTGTAATCGCTCCTGGGAAAGTTCAACGGACAAAAATCCCTTTTAACCGGTGGACAAAGAGTTTTTTTCAACTTCCAAGACAATTTCTCAACTTTAAAAATGAATACGGACCACCTCGAATACCATGACATTTAATGAGGGGTCTACCCGATGCGATTGCATCGGGAGTAAGCGTCTTTACGACCAATTCATTTAAAGTTCGGGGGCTAGCTAACGAGGATTAAAACCTCTATTTATTATTTAATAGATAAAGGACCATACGTCTTTGTGGTTCGTAACCCCTAAGGCTAACGACCTCACTGATCGTGAGGATTCCAGAGGATACACAACATCTAACCTGGTCGAGAAGGTTCCCAACCTTGTCTCCGACCAGTCAAAAGCTCTCAAAATCTTGAACTGATATCTGGACCTAGAGTCAGATATATCCCCTACCGTGTGAAGAATGAGACATGTGCTGTATATCTCATACCACGCGATGATACGTAACTCTATGACACAGGAATACGGTTAATGGCTCACTGACATATAACCGTACGACAATTGACACATTATCAACTGATGCCTCTCTTCGACCAGACGCGTTGCTTCCCTAGCAGGCGTCTCCTCCAGAGACAACTGCCAACCCTTCATCAACTACATAAGGAGGACTGCGGACAGAAGTGAAGGAGGCCGCAACAGTGAAGATCATTTGAGAAACACTCTCGGAAGAGCATCGTATTCCCGAATTAGTCTTTCGTCTATGTTACATACACTCATTGTAATAGCCAGTTCATAGCAATAAAGAGCAGCCTCATTACTTACCAGAAGATACGCGCCATTTTCCTCTTTTCTTTCATATATTCATAAGATCGGCGATTTGATCGTCGACACTTATCCACTTATATAAATGCTTAGCCATGCAAGTCAATAGATGCCTTAGTTCAGTTGATGGCGTTAGCGCGCCAATCATGGGAACACTGAAAACTTTATCCTTATGCTTTCGGTCCAGATCATCGAATCTGGTTTTTTAGTCTAAAATTTGTTTATTTAAAACTGATTTTACTCTAGACAAGTGGCTAGTGTTGTGGGTGCCTTCATGCACAAGAACCGGGTTCGGTGGAAATACTTGTCCGGACAATTAAGGACCGAAATTTGGGCTGTCACTCGAAGTACTACTCGTACTTCGACACGTGGGTTGGGAGCCACTTCGTCAAGTAAGGGGAGGATCGTATTGAATTGAAACACAGGTGGTGTGAGGGCATGGGACTGTGAAATCCTATGTTCCGTAGGAATTCAGTGTAAGAATATAATGCGCAAGTGAGCGCTATTTTGTTTTGATGTTGGGGGATTGACTCACATGCTAACTGTCTTAACTGGCCACTCCAACACAACTTGCGTGCCCGGTTAGCTGGTGGTATAGCTTGTTACTAAGTGGGGTTTCATCTCGCAAGAGTGCTTCAATTCAATGGGATCGTTTTGCTGAAAAATACCGAGTCTCATACTTTGTTAGCCATGCATATATATAAACTTTGTGATACACTATAAGTCTTGCTGAGTACGTAATATACTCAATCTTGCTTAAATTGTTATTCAGATTTAGAAGATGTGACTATGTCGTACGACGCTTTCTTTGCACCTCTTATTGGAGGGTTCGGTGATGAGTCTTTTTAGCACTTGTCTCTTGTCGGTTGCTTGAGGATTCGAACAAGCATACTGCTGGACCATTTTGGTTTATTTATTATGTTTTTTTGCTATACTCTGTTGATACTTGAGTTTTATTTGGCCTATCGGCCCTAGTGATGTAAACTCTATAATCGCCTAAGTATGTACCATATTTGTTTCATTTGGTATGTATCAATGTATGGATATGATTATCAATGTTGTGGACGTGTGTAATAGCCACTGATCACGGGACTAGTACAGTACACATATGCACTACTACAGAGAGGGTCATCACAGACGGCTCCAAACCGTCATCACAAACAATTTTTGAACAGTCTGAATTTATGTGTCTATGATGATATGAGGTCATCACAAACAATTTTTGAACCATCCGTGAAAATCTATCACAAATGGTTCTAAACAATAACCATTTGTGAAAAAAGTTATCACAAACTGTTCTGAACAAGAACCGTATGTGATAATCAATTACCATAGACGGTTGTTGTTCAGAACCGTCTGTGATAGCTTTTTTTACATACAATTATTATTTAGAACTGTCTGTGCTACTTTTTCTATTGCAAAAAAATCAAATTTTGAGCCAAACCAATCAATTGTTGGACAGTTAGAGCTGAGTATCTGCATATGGTTGATTACACAATCTAGAATAAAATAAAACTCAAACTGGATGGCGAACAAATGGTGAAACTCGGTGCTAAAATTTCGGAGGTTGTTTTGAGACCCTACACGACCTTTTTGGGGGGTTTCCACTTTGTCTGGATCCTCCTGTGCCCGTAAATGAATTTGGTATGGACTTATTAATTTTTTGGATTGAACTTTTCGTTACCTTTTCAACAAGCCAAGGAACATCGCAATCTGAGTTCGTAAGCAAAAGTTTATGGTTGTTTTACCAGACAGTGCGCAATTTGAGTTGGAGGCCGGGGGCGATGATGTCGTGGGAGGTTGGGGGTGACGAGGTTGGGGGAGGCCAGCAACGACGAGGCCGGGGTAAGGAAATGGAGGAGGCCAGGGACGACGATGTCGGGGGAGGCCGGCGACGATGAGGCCGGGCGAGGTGGAGGAGGTCGTGAGCAACGAGTTCGGGGGAGGTCGGGCCGCAAGGTTACCGTGAGGCGGAAGCACTCGGTTAGGGGAGAGATGGCTACAAAACCGTCTCTAATATGATTATAATCACAGACGGTTTGTGATAAAAACCGTCGGTGATGATTCACAGACGGTTTTAAAGACAAACCGTCTGTGATATTCGAAAACATCATAGATGGTTTGTGATAAAAACCGCCTGTGATGACCCACATACGGTTTTAAATATAAACCGTTTGTGATATTCGAAGACATCATAGATCGTTTGTATTTAAAACCGTCTGTGATGATTCACAAATGGTTATTAACAAGAACCGTCTGTGATAATTATGTATCACAAACTGTTATTACAAGAACCGTCTGTGATAATTATTATATCACAGACGGTTCTAGCCATCACTATATATTATAACGGTTCTGACGAGGATCTGATAATCCTCATTTTATCTTTTATCTATAATTCTTATTATGGGTAAATATGATGTCACGTAGTCCCCAGAAGTACCCCTTATATTTATAAGGAAGAGGCCTACAAAGTGATTGTAAGTTCTCCTACAATCACCCCCACAGTCGTAAGTCTTACTACGACTATGTCATGGTCGTAAGTTCTTCTACGACCACTACCTGGTCGTAAGTCCTTCTACGACCATTACCCAGTCGTAAGTCCTTCTACGACTATTGTCCAGTCGTAAGTTCTGCTACGACCTGTACCTAGTCGTAAGTCCTTCTACGACTATTATCCAGTCGTAAGTTCTGCTACGACTTGTACCCAGTCGTTAGTCCTGCTACGACCAAGTCAACCACGACCACCTTATAATCAATAAAACCTACAAGCGAGTGGGTCCAATTGATTAAGGAATCCAGACGGTCCACATGCAATATTATTCTGCGCAGTAATAGTGCTTAAATACCCCATTACCTCGGAAAGATAATTGCCAAGCGGCGTGAAGGAGCCACTACACCGTAATTATTGCCATCATGTGCCCATTCATCGCTTGATTAGGCGCTGCTTGTTGAGGGAAAACGGCTACTCCTTCATGACTATATAAAGGCATCAATCAGAAGGACAAAGGGGAGGGCAAAAAAAGAGCCAATCGAGGACAATCAAGGAGAAAGACAAGTACTGTTCTTTGTAATAGTCTTAGTTTCTGGCTTGATTGTTGAGAACACAGTCAATACCACACACACACAGGAGTAGGGTTGTTATTCTCCCCGGAGAAGGCCTGAACCTGTATAAAAATCCTGTGTCAATCGCTCTGCGTGATTTCATCTCTAGGAGACCCCCCGAATCAAACAATCTTTACGTAAGATCAGTTCTAAAACACCGACAGTTGGCGCCGACCGTGGGGATCTTTCGGTAATCTCTTGTCAACATACTCTCTTTTTCCAAATCTCATGCACTCATGGCAGGGGAATGGAACGAGGAGAACTGGTTTGAGTTGGCAGATTACACAGACGTCGAGATGGATGCCGGTTTCAACTACGAGCCGAACGATGCATCCTCTGATGGTGATGTCGCCTCCGGAGATCATTCTCCAGGAAACCATCCCATCGATGGAGTTGGGGAGGGATCCTTATCCCCCACAACGATACGTCCAACAGAGGAGCCAATTCCCTCAAAGGACAAGGGTCAATCCGACCAGAACCGCACTCAGAAGGACTTACAACACGACGAGAGTTTTTCCTCCAAGTGTTCAAGCCCCCCTGGTGAGACAAGTTTTGAGAGCCACCATTCCAGGACTCCACCAACATCTGGTGATCCTCTCTCTCAGGATAACTCCAGAGGGAGTGGGATCAAGCATGCTTTTCCTGCAAATTCGACCGTCTCTCCGCAGATCTCATTTGCGGATGGAGACAGTTATAACCCAGAGTTCCCCTACCTAGAGGGGGTTACTCCAAGTCGCCAGATGATGTCTCTCGAATACTCCTCAAGCGGGGAGGCCTTCGTCCTTCCCTCAGATCAGGGTCAGCCTTATCGAGGCCGAGATAAGAACACTCCCCGAAGATCACGCACTGCGCCCCCTTGTGATAATGGCCAGGGCATCACCGATGACGGGCAAAACCAATACTCTGATGAGCGCGAGGGAAATCCTCGACATTCACGCACTCCATTGAGAAGGCCTCAAGGATCTAATGAGGAGAATTTTGAGGCCATCCGACGGAGGAAGATTGCAGCTCAGAAGAACATGCCTGGGCGCATCCAATATCAGTCGAGGGAGGTACAAGAACTCCAGGACATCAAAGACTTGCTCGAAAATCCCACTCAAGAGCTTGCTCGAACGCCAGGATACGATCTCTTCGCTGAAGAAGTTGCGCAAAGGCTTCGAACCGTTATGACAAGACTGGAAGCACCTCGTCGACATCATTCAGGTAGTCGTAGCAATGCGACTTCCTCAGCTACCAGTCAATCAAACATTTCACCACGTAGAAATCGACACGACCATAAGTCGCATCGATCCCCTACTCGGAGAAATATGTTTCGATTGACTGATGATCAAGAAGCCCCTCGGAGAGGTGATCGTTCGCCACTTCGACAAGGAAACCCGCAACGGATGGAGTACGAGGAGTATTCCCCTCGTAGAATTGAGACCTACTGCAGGACAGGTCAGCCTGTTATTGGGTATCGTCGTATACGATCACCTGGTGACATTAACCCTTCTTTCCTGCAAAGAAGACGTCAAGAAGTTATTACCGGATGCCGGGCATTTTCGCCTGACCTTCGAGCTGTTCGCTGGCCACCTCGTTTTCAACCAGTAAACATGGAGAAGTTTGATGGATCTCAAAATCCCATCAAATTTCTTTAAATCTATACAACAGCTGTCCGAGCAGCAGGTGGAGGAGAGCATGTAATGGCAAATTACCTTCCAACTGTGCTTGAAGGATCCGCTCGATCGTGGCTATTAAACCAGCCACTCGAGTCGATCTACTCTTGGCAACATCTCTGCGACCTTCTACTGACGAATTTCCAAGGCACATACACCCGCCCTGGAAAGGAAGACGACTTGCACCGGATAAGACAGAACAACGACGAGACTTTGCGCCAATTCATCAAACGCTTCAGTCAGGTTCGTAATTCAATTCCGGAAGTTTCTGACTCATCTGTTATCAGGGCTTTTAAGCATGGAGTCCGTAGTAGAAGGATAACAGAGGATATTGCTTTGAATCCTCCAAACACCGCTGTTGAGATCTTGAAATGGTCGATCGATATCGATCGCTTCTGAGGCGGTCGAGTGGAACAACACTATTGATTAAGAAACAAATACTCCTCGAGAGCCAAGTGAAGTTGGTAGAAAAAAGGACAAGAAAGCAAAGAAGTCCAAGAATAAAATAAAGGGTCAAAAACTACAAACCAGTGGTTCCAAGGAGGTCTTGGCTGTGAACGATAAAGAGCCACGAACCACCAAGTCGTACCCTGATCAAGGCAAAGGTAAGCGCCCTAATCGAAAGAACGACAAACCAAGGTGGTGTCCTTTTCATAAAAAGGAAGGACACGACCTCTGTAATCGCCGAAGTTTTCCAAAGAAAGCTCGAGGACTACTACAACGGCAAAGAACCACTACCCACTCTCGAGCAGGTAGGGAATACGAGTGGCCAAAAGTCGTCAGATGATGAAGAGATGCCGTTCCAAGATCCGCAACATACCGTTAAGCACATCTACGGAGGATCATCGACATACGAGTCAAAACGACAACTTAAAGTCACGGGACGAGGTAAACTCTATAGATGCTCCTCTTGTCAATAATTTACCAAGTGGTGGAAGTTACCATTTCTTTTGAGAAGGGTGATCGCGATCACTTCAATTGATCAGTCGATATCCGATTGTGGTCGAACCCACCATCAACAAGCTGTCGGGTCAATCGAGTTTTGGTTGATGGTGGCGCTCCTTGAACATATCATTTACAAATGCCCTGGACGAGATGCAAGTACCCAGGACAAAGGTAAGACCGGTACGATACTCTTTTCATGGAATTGTACCGGGGTCTTCGGCCAAACCCATTGGCCAAGTTTCTCTTCCTTTAACATTTGGTTCACCAAGTAATTTCAGGACAGAGAAAATCTCCTTTGATGTGGTCGATTTCGATACGGCATATAACGCCATACTCAGGACAGAAAATTCTTAATGGCTACTCATTATGGGTATCAATGTCTTAAGATGCCAGGTCCCAAAGGAGTGATCACAATTCATTGTGACAAGAAGATGGCGTATAACTGCGACCGTCGATCCCTCGAGATGGTTGGTCAAATACCAACTCGAGAAGAAAATCAGCCTTCGACTAGCAAGTCGAAGCCTAAAGCTGTATCAAAGCCGAACGACCAAGTCAAAGAGGTTTTTCTGGACGCAGAGAAGCCCTCGAAGACTGTTCGCGTCGGGGAGACTTCCGACCCCAAATAGGAAGACACCCTCATCACCTTCCTCCGAGCTAACGCAGATGTCTTCGCGTGGCAAGCATCCGACATGCCCGGAGTCCCCAGGGAGGTGATCGAGCACAGGCTAGCTTTACGGCCTGATAAAGTACCCGTAAAACAAAAATTACGGAGATTTGCCCCTGATCGACGAGATGCTATTAAATCAGAATTGGATAAGCTACTTAAAGCAGGCTTTATAAGAGAAGTCAACCACCCAGAGTGGTTGGCTAACCCTGTAATGGTCAAGAAGTCAAACGGTACATGGCGTATGTGCGTAGACTTCACTGATCTTAATAAAGCTTGTCCAAAAGATGATTTTCCTTTACCTCGTATCGATCAGTTGGTTGATTCTACTGCAGGTTGTGAAATATTAAGTTTTTTAGATGCATATTCTGGATACCACCAGATCAATATGTGTCTAAACGATGAAGAAAAGACCGCATTTATTACACCATTTGGTACCTTTTGCTATGTCAAAATGCCATTTGGTCTAAAGAATGCCGGTGCTTCTTTTCAACGCTTGATGCAATCAACTTTTTCATCTCAATTAGGCTGGAATCTGGAAGCCTATGTTGATGATCTAGTCGTAAAAAGCATTAAGGAATTTAATCATATCACTGACCTACAAGAAACATTCGACAACCTCAGAAAGCACTGCTTAAAACTTAATCCCGAGAAGTGTGTGTTTGGAATTTCTTCAGGAAAATTGCTTGGATTCCTAGTATCTGTACGAGGAATCGAAGCAAATCCTGAGAAAATAAAGGCCATCCTCCAAATGCGCCCTCCGACCACAAAAAAGGAAGTCCAGAAACTCACTGGGTGCATGGCGGCTTTAAGTCGTTTCATCGCACGACTAGGAGAAAAAGGACTACCTTTCTTTAAACTTCTCAGGAGACATGAAAGTTTTGAGTGGTTGGACGAGGCAAACGCCGCCGAGGATGTCAAGAGGTACCTTTCGAGTGCTCTGATTACGGTTTCTCCAAAACCGTAAGAGACGCCTTAATTTACCTAGTTGTCACGCCACGAGCGACAAGCGCAAGATCGGTCGAGAATGTGAAAGCGCATAACGACCGGTTTATTACGACAAATGTTTTACGGGCCTAAGGAGCGCACCTCGTGTCCATAAACTTCTATATGCCCTCCTCATGTCTTCGAGGAAATCATGCATTATTTTGGTAGCGCAAAATAGCTGTGCCGTATGAGTTTCCTTTGGGAGCGATCCTCCATAATAAGGAAACAGCGGGACGCATGGCAAAATGGCCAGTTGAACTTAGGGAGTTCGACCTCCATTTCGTGTCCCGAACGGCCATAAAATCCCAGATCTTGGCAGACTTTATCGCCGAATGGACAAATCTGAACTCGCTCAGATCCCCATCTGATTCCCACGACCAGTGGATGATGTACTTTGATGGGTCACTTACTTTAAGTGGCTCGGGGGCTGGGGTGGTCCTGGTATCTCCTACCGGAGAAACCTTAAAGTATGCCATACAATTAAACTTTCAGACCACTAACAACGCGTGGTAGCACGAGTTTGCTAGGTGGTATACGAGCTGCGAAAGCGCTCTCGATTCGTCGACTACTCGTGAGAGGAGACTCACAACTAGTCGTGAATCAAGTCGGGAAAGAGTACCAGTGCTCTAACTTGACAATGTCTCGGTACTTATCGGAAGTACGTAAGCTAGAAAAGCATTTTTTAGGTTTCGAGGTACAATTCATCCCTCGAAGGATAATTTCTCACGCACCAACTTGCTCGGATGGCTTCTTCCCGATCCGCAGCACTAAAAGAAGTTTTCTTGAGCAACTCCAAAAGCCGCCTCGGTCGAAGAACCGAGACACCTCCTATTGAGATGGCCTCACTAGATTACGAGGATACCGGATGACTCCCATCTACGAGTATCTTCACAAGGGTTCTCAGACCAGGATGATCTTGAGGCAGATCGTTTATCCCGAAAAGCCAAAATGTATACTTTGGTCGAAGGAGTCCTCTACAAACGAGGAACCCAAGGGATACTCATGCGATGCATTTCGCAAAACGAAGGGATAACACTCCTTCATGATATACACAGTGGCATCTGTGGGACGTATGCTTCCTACAGAACGCTGGTCGGTAAGGCCTTTCGACAAGGTTTCTACTGGTCAACAGCTCTGTACGATGCTAAAGAGGTGGTTAAAAAGTGTATCCAATGCCAGTTTCATGGTAAATAGATACACCAACCAGCTCAAGCATTACAAACAATACCTCTTTCTTGGCCTTTTGTGTCGGCACCCCGGGTAACAAACAACCCCGAGACCCTCTGTGCATAGCAAGCTAGTCCCATGATCAGTAGCTAGCTCACACAGTTGCAACAATGATGTTATCATAACCATTCAACAACGAACTAATGAAGCAGACAAAGTAATATTAGTTAACAGCAAAAGACCTTATGGTCAAGTTCTTACAAAAGTCGCCTCACAGGGCTTAGCAACAACAGAGTATCTGGCAGCGGAAATCTCAAAATACGTGGAGCCCAATCGACATGCCCACATGCAATCGAGTGGAGGACGTGCCCTAGTTCGCGAAGTCTTCAAAGTAGCCTTCCTCATAGTACTCAACCTGTCCTGATCCTTCTGCTGGGACTGATCAACAAAGGGCATAAAGCCGTGAGTACATAAAGTACTCAGCAAGTCGTAGAGAAATGTATGCACATAGTATTCATGTCAGGCTTAAGCAAGGATGGCTTTATGGTTAATTTGCAGAAAGCAAGTTTCACAGTAATTACAATAATTAGATTGCAAAGCAGGATTTTAAAAGAATAATATATAGATAACCAAGTTCTTTTGAAACAACCAGTGAACATCCCGTTCACTTCCCAACCATTCCAACCAAACCTTTCCATCGAACCAAACCACATTTTTGAAAATGCTACCCCTTGCGAAATCACTGTGTATGTCCGTGAATCGGGACACGGCTATTCGAATAGATTTTTAACACTCTGCAGAGGTTGTACACTTTACCCACAAGACACGAATTCTCTAGTTTGTTTGGCATCCGTCGATACCACCGCCACTTCCTTAGGTGAGCGGTCTAGAGCACGACAAGGCCTTTACAAAGTTCCATTTTGCCTCGGCTTCGCTCGCTAAGGTTTCGCTTCTCACGGCCCTCTCTTGCGCCAATAATCACCACAACAGAACCGACTCAAAACTTCCTAATTAGTTGGCGAGTCCGTCCCATACCGACTTGTGGTTGCACGAGGTGGCCCAGATCAATGACTTGCAAAGTTAAGTCCTTAGTTGGCTGCTTAGACAAGACATTCCACATCCAAATGTGCCTCACGCACCCACCTTCACTCCCTACCACAAGCCCGAGCATAAATCATTTTTGTTCATTCCCGACCAAATGGCAATCCCTGCCATGGCTCAACACATTTTAATTATAGTGGCCTCACACCACAATTCCATAGTTCCATTAGTCAAATTTCATTCATCATGAACATGTGATCGAAAGTCTCATGGTAACTAAAGCAAGACTAAGCAATACTACGCTCCCAAGTTGGTATACAATCATGTCCAACTAGTAATAACCAACCTAAGGTGTCCAAGGATATATGTCAATCAAGGAGACATTTCATTTTCAATTTATCAAGGAGGCATAATGGCAATTTGGTAATTATCTACTCCCAAAATCATTTTTAATAAATCTAGCCATGCATGATAATTTAAAACAATATACATTTATAAAATGGGTTCAACATGGTCAAAGGCCTACGACTTGCCTTCGTTGACGAGGAGCGGGTCTTCAGTTGTCGGGTCGAAGAGATCTTCCGAAACGCCGGAATCTACACGTGCGAGAATAGCAACAATAAATAAACAGCACCAAATGAACTCCAAAAATTACAAAACCAGAACCAAATGAAAGGGGCTGAATTTAGATGAATATAGAAATTTGGATCACCCAAATCGGAGTTCGGATGCGAAAGTTATGGTCGAATGAAATTGGAAATCACATGAAATGATAGAATTAGGGTTTTCTAGATTTTTGGCAATTTTCGGATTTATTTTGCTACTGGAAATTCGGGAAAAACAGTCAGTGGCCATGTGGCCACGTCAGCCGACACGCGGCAGCCACGCCAAAAAGTGCGCGCTTACGCGCCGACTTGGCGATGACGCTGTGGCCATGTGGTCACCACATCAAGGAAGGGCGAGCGCGAGCCGAGGGCTCATCGGCGGAGACAGCCGGCGGCCGCGGAGGCGGCGGCACCAAGAGGGAGAGGAGCTCACGGCGAATCGGTGCGCACTTCTTCGGGACTGGCGGCAGCGGCCGTGGCGGCGACGAGAAAGCGGTGGCGGCGGCGCCAAAGAGGGGCGGCGAACGGAGGCGGCGGCGACGGGAGGAGCGCACGGGGTCGGCGACGACCTAGGGAAGGCGATGGAGTGGTCGGCGGCGCCGGAGGAGGGCTGGAGGCGGCGCAAATGGCGACGGCGGCGAGCTCGGGTGCCGGCGGAAAAAAACCGGATTCCGGCCGAACGGGGGCGAAGGAGGAGAGGGCAACTGGGGGAAAAGAGAGAGGAGGAGGAGGCGGTGCCGAGGCGTGCCTTAAATAGGGCGGAGGGCCATGGGCGAGGGAGCGCACCGGGGAGGTCACGGGCGGAGGAGAGAAGGGGCGCGCAGGCTCGGGCAGAGCTTTGGGCGAGGCGCCTCTTGGGGCAGAGAGAAAAGGGAGGGAGCGGAGGCCGAGGCGCTGACCGGGAGGTGCGGCCAAGCGGCGAACCCGAGGTGGCGGCAGGAGGTGCACTGCGGCGGTAGGCGCGCCCGTGAGCGAGAGAGAGAGAGGATGGAGGAAGAAGAACAGGAGCGGGGGCGGGGCGAAGATGCGCCGTCCGATCAAGATCGGACAGTTGGGGAGGAAGGGAGGCGCGGGCGATCGAGAGCCACGAGATGGGAATCGGACGCCAGCGCGAAGGAGGAGGCGTGGCGAAGCTAGAGCCGTGCGATGGGGATCGCACGGGCGAGGCGAGGCGAAGCGGAAAACGCGCGGCGGTTGAGTTCGAAGAGAAACAGCAGGTGGTAGAGGGGATTCGGCCCACACACAGTTGAAGGATTTTAAATAGTTTTTGATTTTTAGAAATTCAAATAAATCAAAAGGCAATTTAGAAAATAGCAAATAGAGTCCAAAAATTCTAGAAAAATCCACATAAATTCCTTGAATTATTCTGGACTTAATAAAAATACTTTTAACTTTAATTTTTCTTTTTCTTTTGCAAATAAAATAATTTTTAATTTCTGTAAAATGAAAACCATTTTTAAAATCCAATAAATCCAAGAAAACACTTAAAATAATAATTTTGATTTTAAATACTGTAAAACCCAATTAAACCAACTTTAATTTAATTGAAGTTTGATTAATTCATATTAAACCACAAAATTGATTTGAAATTCCAAATTAAGCTTTTGGCAAATAGAAGCAAATGGTTCTCTTTTAAAATTTTGAAAATTTCTGAAAAAGCGAGACGCTACATTTTGCGACCTGGGGTCTCGATATCCTAGGACCGCTTCCCAAAGCTCTAGGAGGTTTCGAATTCCTTTGTGGCTATTGACACGTTCACAAAATGGATCGAGCCAGAACTCAGAATCGATAACAAATCTAAGCGAAAAAGGTTCATGATGAGATGCGTAATTAGCCGATTTGGAGTTCCGAGTCGGATAATTACAGACAATGGTAAACAATTTGCAAGTGCAAAATTTCAGGAATTTTGCGATGAGTTGGGTACCAAGTTATGTTATGCTTCTGTTGCACATCCCCAAAGCAACGGCGGTCGAGCGCAAGCGGCCAAATAATGCGAGGAATTAAAACCCACTCTTCGACCAAATCGTTAAGCGCCGGAGCTTGGGTACAAGAATTACCTTCCGTATTATGGCGGTTAAATGCGACCACTAGTCGAGCGACAGGAGAAACACCATTTTTTCTAGTGTTCGGAGCCGATGTCGAACCCGGGAACGAAGGATCCCGAATTCTCTGTGTTCAAACACTAGTCCAGGATTTCCAGTGTACACAGTCACAAAAATGTTATCACAAACATATCCAGCGTGTTTATTAATAAGCATAGAGTTTATTACAATTTGGGCCGGAGGCCAAATAAAACATTAAGCGGAAGCAAAATATAATGGTAAGCCACGATCGCCACAGCAATCGTGCGGAGATCATTGCCTAATCGTCCTGCTCCTCACCTTCTGGATAGAAGTCTTCTCCTGAATAATAATATTCAGCAAGAGTGAGCACTACAACTGTGCTCGCAAATTACACCCAATACAGAATTTAGAATGCATGCATAAGTTATTCAAAGGAAGATTGTAGGGTTTATTTGCGGAAATCAGCCTTTTTGGTTTAAATATTTATACTAAGTTTCAAGGCACATTTTTATTCCATAGCTAAAATCAGATTTAAAATTGATCATTTTATAGTGGATAACCTCCATATGAAACATGGTGAAGGATACCCTCCTATCACAAGGCTACCCGCCTAATTTTACCACAAGGATTAACCATCCTCAAATCATGTCCAAAGTTATTTTAAAACCAAAAACAAATCTAACTTAGAGTGGCTTTGCTCAGCATGTCCATAACCGTGGACACGGCTATTCGAATAGATTTACGCTCTGCAGAGGTGGTACAACTTTACCCACACGAGATAATTTGCCCGTTATGTCGGCCAATGCACGCTTCCTTAGGCGTGTGACTAGGCAATTATCACAAGGCGTTTCCAATGTACTACCTCACTATCAATATGCCCGCTAAGGTTTCACTTCCATTAGGCTAACCACCTGCTGGAAGCCCCCTCTTGCGCCAAGTGGGAATAAAGTCTAACCGACACCCACACAACAAAATTGGCATAAACAATAATGAGGTAAGACAAATTATTAAGCCTAGTTCTACCCATACAGAACATGTGGTAGTGCGGTGGAGCTTTGCAAGATGCGGCTCAAAGACCGGTCCTTAACCTACTTGGGCAACTTTCAATAAAACCACGGGTCTCGGTCCTAACAGACGAGTGCATAAAGCTGCACCCACCAACGGTCCATTTTTGCCCAAGTACAAACCATTTTCTCTTATTTTTTTATAATTTTCAAAGACATTTGCAAAAGTCCACCATGACATAACATTGTCATAGGCTTTTTATCAAATTTTGAAGTCTTGACTAAATTCTCCAAAAATCAAATATTTTCTGGTCTAAGCATTTGCTAAGCATATATTTATTTTTAAATTCATTTGACTAAGGTGAAAAGGAATGGGTAATACAAGATTCAAATGTGGCTATACAAAGGAATTGGAATAATTAAGTATTTAAAACAGGAATTTAAAATAATTAAATACAATTATGCATGCAATAATAATTTAAAACAGAAATTAAATAATTTTAAATATTGGGGGCAAAATGGTCAATGGTGTAACTTGCCTTGTTCAAATTCTTGGTATTCTACTTCTTCAATAGGATCAAGCTCTCCGGAGTCGTCAAAATCTATACGCGAGAATAATTCAAATTCAAACAGAATTCAAAAGAACTCAAATAAATTCAAATGAAAATACAAATTAACTCCAAATTAAATAATTTTGGTTTAGTTAGCTAGATCTTGATTTTATACAAATTTAGAAATTTGAATCACCTAAATCGGAGTTTGTATGAAGAAATACGAACTCCTGGAAGTTTAAAACCTAAAATAAATCTTAAAATCAGAATTTCTGAATTTTCGAATTATCTTTATTCGCGCCGGTGACGTCAGCAGATCTTGTGCTTAGGGCCGGCAATGGAGCCCGCATAAAGATGGATCGAGTCCACGGCGCTTCTCTGTCTTTGGCGCGGTGTCTTTGTCTTGGCGTCCTCACAGCGCCACGCCTTGGCGAGGGGTGAGGTGCGCCTTTATGTGGTCTTGGTGGCGAGCCACGTCGGCGACCGGAGAGGAGGAGCACGAGAGCACGAGGGCACCGGCGAACGGCGGCATGGTGGGCTCCGTGAGGTGCGCAAAGGTTCGAGGAGACACGAGTGCGATCGCTACCCGGCGACGGCAGTGGTGGCCGGAGAGTGGTCGGCGACGCGTGAGAGGCGGGAGTTTCGTTTGTCGGGAGGGTGCTCCGGGATCTCGAGGACGAGGCGCGCACAAGATCGCCAGAGGACGCTAAGCCGTGGTGCGGTCGATGTGGCCCGAGAGCTTGCTTGTCGCCGGAATCGGAGAAGATGGAGCTTCGCCACCGACGGGAAAGTTCAATGCCGGCGAGAGAGG